>NCQT01122566.1:0-14567 GCA_002740465.1 Stenocereus thurberi
ATGTGTGTGTGTGTGTGTGTGTATATATATGTATGTATGTATCTGTGTATATACATATGTATGAATATATGTGTGTGTGTGTGTCTGTGTGTGTATCATTTTCTGCTTGCTCCTTATGAGTTACTTCCTCAATAGCGCAAATTTCTTTCACTTCGCTAATAGTAAGAGTTCTTTAGCGGAGACAATCTGCTTGGAAATATCTATAGCCATGGCATTTGAAGCACTTTTCACCCTCTAACCTCTTTAGTGGTTCGCTATCAATCCCTTTACCCTTGTCAATGGCTTTGATGGGTTTGTTGGGGGTGTTGAAATCCTTAGAGGTGCTTTTAAGAAAAAATAGAAGTGGTTTGAAAGGTTTTTGACCTTTAAGTTGCTTTTCAACTTTGATAGCTAGGTGGCACACATCATCAAAAGATAAGTAAAGTTGTAGATCCACCTTGTTAGCAATGATAGGAGATAATCCCTCAATGAACCTAGCAATCTCGAGTTCTGGTTCTTCATCTAAGCCATCCTTTTTTTGGAGTTGTTCAAAAACCCTAATGTACTCTACTACCTTTAGATTTTCTTGATTGAAAGAGTTGAACTTGAGGTAGAGTTCTTGTTTATAAAAATGGGGTAGGAATCTATTGCGGATGTGCTTTTGATAGCTTAGACTAAGTTTTGATTTTGGATTTGGCTTCTCTAAGCCTACTGTTCTTCAAATGCTCATACTATACTATAGCATACCCCTTTAATTTAAGAATAGCCATCTTGAAGGACTTTTCATCATTATACTTTTTTAGTTCAAAGATCCTTACAATCGCTTACATGCAATCAAGATAGTTCTCTGCATTAAGATTGTCGTCAAAGTTCAGAGCCTCAACTTTGAGATCCATAAGGTTATCCCTTGGCTCCTTCCTCATCGTCAAAGTCTTCATGAGAGGAGGAATACGCAATGTCAATATGATTGACATCATAGCATCGACGGTAAGGGTTTTATTGTGCAGATCTCCTAACTTATTCAAGCTCTTTAGTGAGCTTCCTTACTTGTTCTTGAAGCTCAATAATGGTCCTATCTTTCCTCGTCTCCTATGCATACTTGGAAGAGATGCCTTAGAGTGAGAAGCATGTCCCTCATTGGTTATGGTTGGTAGTAGTTTATGAAAAGACAAAAAAGAATGGAAATAGAGGATGCATGGATATGCTATAGGTAGCACGGATAAGAAACTGGGAAAATGAAAGTGGCACATGGTGGTCATGCCAAATCTCACGAATAAGAATTGGAGTTCAGGAAAGGGCATGGTCATGCCAGATAGCATAGGGAGGTGTGCCAAATTTCTGCCTAGGTAATTTCTTGACAGACTTTTTGTAAGGCTTTTATGGAGTTTAGGGGATGTGTTTAGGTTAGGGATTGTATTTGGGCTATAATTAGGGTTTGTTAGGGACTAAAATAACAGATTTAGAGAGGGAGAGCTAAAAGAAAAATAGTATAAAAAAGAGTGGAATTTAAGCAAATTGAGCGCAAAGATGCATAGATTTGATGCTTTCAAAAATGAATGAACTTTTTGCTCTAATACCAAATGATCCATGGTGAAATCTATTAACCCAATAAAGGTATAAACCCTTGATGATGAGCCCAAATGTTGATGAATATAAATTTCTTCTAAGAAAACCCAAGAGAGCGAAAACCCCCAAATCTTCTAGTGATTGATTCAAATTTGAGAGTAATTGAATAAAAAAGATAAATGAACCCTCCCTTTAATCCTCTAAAGCGTAGGCACCAAGGATTATATTAAAGGGATGAATTCGATTCCACTACCCTCCTTAGAGAGATAAAGAAATTTAAGATTTTGAGAAAATGCTAAGCGTTAAGCTCTAATATCATTAATCGAAGTCTGAGAAATATTGCAAGATTTAAGAAAATAAATAAGAGCGTTCTCCCTTCCCCAAGCAACGCACTAACCAATACAATTTCAAGGAAACTAACCAATGAGATCCTAACTGGTCGTGCTATTTTAAAGGGTTTATCTACAATATAGGGAGCTAGAATTTGGCTTCATTTAGTGCCAAATTAGATAAGTCATCCACTACCTCAATTGGATGAGTCATGAGGAGATTTTGTGGGTGGCTCCTACAAAAGACCACCAACTATCCGAGAAATATGAGCCCTTAGTTCATCCATTTCCTAGCCCAATTAATTCCTTTATAAAATACACACAATTCCAGACCCTGCTCTAATCCTTGCTCAGTTTTCACTCCATATCTTTCGTGATACCTAGAATTTTGAGACCTTCCATAGCATGATGAAAACTATACATTTGGGGAAATCCATACATATATAACATGTCCAAATTGGAGCCTGTTTGTGCTTTCAAAATTGAGCTAAAAGTGAGATGAGGTGTTCTGCCCAAAAAATTAAAAATGATTTCTGGGGGTTATTTTGTAGGATAAAGTAGCTAAGCTGCTTATTTTGGGGTACTAGTTACCCAAGCATCTTTCCTAAGCTTACTTGGACCTCCTCAAGGGTCCTAAGTCAACATTGACATAGTAGGACCTATGCGTTGAACTAAAGTCAACATTGAGCCTACCTGATTTAAGACCTTACTCATGAGAGTAAGTCCAAGCTTGGAGTTTGGTCCGCATCAAGATAAATGTTGGCAATTACTCGTTTATTAAAACAACAACACCACCTCCTATTGTGGATCCCAGTTTTACAAGGCCTGGAGAGATCCAAATGTCAGCAGTCTCACCTCTGTAGGCATCTCTGCCTGACACAGATCACCCCACTACAAACCAAACTCAAGTACCTAGCTCAGAATATTCAAGCACTAATCCCAGATGTTATAAGTCAAGGTGTCAGTTCCATTAACCATTTGTGCATGCCAATAAAGCCACTATTTGGTCATCTGATCCAGTAAGTACATGAGTTATTTTGGGAAGCAACATAGCTCAATTTCTAGGTCATATTAAAGCTAGTAGATGATAGAAATCGCCCCAACCTTTTGATGCCATCAAAGCAGCTCATTCGGCTAGCTCAGTCAGCACAATTGGCAACATGCTTAGTTCCAGCCCAGTTGGGTAGTATTTTGGAGAGTCAACTTGCATTCTATTTTGCAGCGACCTTCTGGCTCGTTTAAGGAGGTGAAAAGGTGTCTAAAATATTATCACAAGTGGCCATGAAGTTACAGAATTTGGTCAGTTAGCATCAACCTTTATCCAGCTCAAAATCACTTGAAAATCCCTTTGAATCACTAGATTTTCAGTTGCTGCACCCTTGTACTGCCCAGGGAGTTCTTAAGATTAGAGGCTACAATTTCTTACAAATAATCATCATTAGCAAGGCTCAGATCTTACATAAACTTGACACATCATTAATAGAGATTAGCAAGATGAATAGGTGTCAAAGAGCAAGCTAAACCTAATGTTTAAGGGCTGAAATGTTTGATCTTTTCTTTGTTATTTTTAGAGTCTGATAAATGTTAGTTTAGCTATTCAGAGAGGTAGTAAGGCCTAGTTTAAAAGGGTAAATTTTATGATGTAATATGCAGTTGTTAATGTATGAAAGTTGATCAAACCTCATTCACTTAAAATTCTCCCTAGCTTATCCTATAAACCGGCCATTGTAGGTGGTGCTTTAGTGAGCCTTGGCTTGTAACTGGTGGTGTGTCTTATTTAATTTGCAAGCAAGGGCCCAATTCAAGTTTGTTGGTGTGTCTTATCCAAGCTTTAATTAGTTTATGTTATTTTCNTTTAGTTTTAATCCACTAAGTCAGTTCTATTTATAAGTGAGTGTTTAGAGAGTCCCTAGTTTCTTCTACTCATATCTTGATCTTGCATGAATGTACATCACTACCGTATAGAGAGTAATTCCAAGAGATCCACAAAAAAGGATTTTGTGAAAAATTTTAAAAAGAAACTAAAGATAAGTAGCAGGCAACAAACTAAGAAATACTAATAAAATATGTAATGGTAGCAATGCAAGATAAAGTGCATTGCAGAGAAAAGTACTATACCTTAACAAACAAAGATGGGCTAATATTATCACTTCCCAAATGAAGGTACTACAAACATACAAACACAAGATATAAAAAAAGGAGAAATATCCAATGACACACACTAACATATCCTACCTACTCCACCCTGCTATGAAGCTATCTCTCTATCCATAAAGACCCTAATCCCATCCCGCCATAGCCTCCTATCCTAAGCTATGTCCTCTGTCAACCCTAAAACTCTCATTTCATGTTAAATTAACTTGTTCAACCTCTTCTTTGGCCATCCCTTACCTCTTCTACCTCTAAGGATCTTCATCCTCTCTCATCTCCTTACAGGGGATTACGTATTTCTTCTCTTCATAAGACCAAACTATCTAAGTCTAGTCTCTCTAATTTTATCCTTAATAGGAGCTACTTTAACTATGTCTCCAATTACTTCATTTCTAATTCTATCCATCCTTATATAGCCAGACATTTATTCAATTATCCTCAATCTTTATGGTTGCAGATAGATTCTCTGAGATGGCTAATTTTATAGCCTATTCCAAGACCAATGAAGTTGTTTAGGTTGCTGAGCTCTATTTGAGGGAGGTAGTAAGATCCCATGGTGTCCCTAGGTCTATAGTATCAAAAAGGGATACTAAGTGTTTGAGTTATTTCTGGAAAATTCTCCGGAAAAAAGTTCGGGACAAAGCTCAAATTCAACAATACTTGCCATCCAGAAACTGATGGCCAAACTGAAGTCACCAAGAGGACATTTGGTACCCTCCTAAGAGTGCTAGTCAAGACTCAAGCCAAAGTGTAGGATCTCCTATTGCTCTATATGGAGTTTGTATACAACAGAGCACCATAGAAGACCACTGGCTTACCACTTTATAAGACAGTGTATGGTCTTGATCCTTTAACATTAATGGATCTGGCCCCAAGAGCCATTAAACAAAAACCAAGTATAGAGGTAGAGAAGTGGGTTAAGAAAATCCAGGAGTTATATAACAAAGTTAGTGGGGAGATTAAAAGAAGTAATGCTAGCTACCAGTCTAATGCAAATGAGCATAAGAAGAAGGTTAACATTCAGCCAGGGGACTTAGTATGGGTTCATTTGAGGAATGAGAGATTCTCACAGAAAAGAAGGTCTAAACTAAGCCCAAGAGTAGATGGTCCATTTGAGATTCTGGAAAGAATCAATCATAATGCATGCAGAGTTCAGCTACCAGAAGAATATGGGGTTTCGGCCACCTTCAATGTGACAGATTTGAGTCCTCATTTGAATATATGTGTCCCATCAGAATTTGAGGTCAAATTCTCCTCAACAAAAGGAGGATAATGAAGATCACCTCACTATAAACCAAGCTCCAGAAGGGAGCTGAGAATATTCGAGCACTAATCTAGGAGGTTGTAAGTCAAGGTTTCAGTTTCATTGATCATTGATACCTGCTAATAAAGCCACTACTTTGTCATTTGATCTAGCGAGCACTAGAGTTACTTAAGGAGCAACTTAGCTTATTGTCTGGCTCACATTAGAGCCAGTAGATGATAGAAGTAACCCCAACCTTTTGATGCCATCAAAGCAACTCATTTAGCTAACTCAGTCACCACTATGCTTAGTTTCGGTCCAGCTCGGCAGTGTTTTAGGAAGTCAACTTTGACTCTATTTTGTAGTAACCTTTTGGCTTGTTTAAAGAGGTGAAAATGTGTCTAAAATATTATCATGAGAGGCTGTAAAGTTACAGCATTAGGTCAGCTAGCAACAGCCTTTATCCAGCTCAAAGTCACCTAAAAATCCCTTTGAACCACTGGATTTTACGATGTTGTCCACTTGCACTACTCGAGAAGTTCTTAAGATTAGAGGCTTTAACTTGCTGCAAATAATAATCATTAATAAGGCTTGGATCTTATACAAACTTGGCACATCATTAATTGAGATTAGCAAGCTGAATATGTGTAAAAGATCAAGCTAAACCTGATGTTTAAGGCCCAAAATGTTTGAACTTTTATTGCTGCTTTTAGAATCTGATGTACTTTAGTTTAGCCATTGAGTGACGGAGTAAGGCTTTATTTAAGAGCCTAATTTTTATGTTGTAATACACACCTATTGATGTATTAAAGTAGAGCAAAGCTCCTTTCCTCAGAATTCTGTCTAGCTTATCCTACAAACCAGCCATTGTAGGTGGTGATCTAGTGAGCCTTGGCTTGCTAACTAGGGTGTGTCTTATCCAACTTGCAACCAAGGCTCTGATTCCAGTAAGGTGGTGTGTCTTATGCAAGCTTGAATCAGTTTTATGTTATTCTCTTTAAGTTTCAATCCACTAAGTCAGTTCTGTTTATAAGTCAGTGTTTGGAGAGTTTTTAGTTTCTTCAACTCATCTCTTGATCTTTCCTCATTATACATCCCTGCCCATATAGAGACTAGTACCAAGAGACCCACCAAAAAAAAGGATTTTGTAAGAACATTCTAAAGAAGAAACTAAATATAAGTAGCAGCTAACAAACTAAAAAATACTAATAAAACAGGTAACAATAACTATGTAAAATAAAGTACAACATTGCATTGGAAAATACTATACCTTAACAAATAGAGGTAGGCTGATATGATCTCTTCCTAGATGAAGGTACTACCTGTATAGAAACATATGATACGAAAAAAGGAGAAATATCCAGTAACACACACCGACATATCCTGCCGTATTGCAGCCACGACAGCTATAAAGCCATCTCTGTATGCACAAAGACCTTAATCCTATCTCGTTATAGTCTCCTATCCTGAGCTATGTCCTCTGTCAACCCTAAAGCTTTTAAGTCTTGTCTAATTACCTCATTTAACTTCTTCTTTGGCCATCCCCTACCTCTTCAATGTTTAGGAATGTTAATCCTCTTGCATCTCCTCATGGGGACATCCACATTTCTTCTCTTCACATGACCAAACCATCTGAGTCTAGTCGCTTTTATCATATCCTCAAAAGGAGCCACTTTAACTATGTCTCCAATTACTTTATTCCTAATTCTATCCATCCTCGTGTAGCCACACATCTATCTAATTATTCTTATCTCTGTTACAATCAACCTTTGAATTTGTGTCTTTTTAATTAGCTAGCACTTTGAGTCATACAAAACAGTAGGTCTAACTACCATATAATAAACTTTCTTTTTTAATCCTACAGACATATTCTTATCTCACAGCACAATAGAAGCATTCTTTTGTTTTTCCAACCCACTTTTATGCAATGGTCGTTAGTTAAAACAACACTTTTTGCTAGAGAATTTTCTCAATGGTTATGACAATGGGATCACCATTTATAGTTAAAACAACACTTTTTGCTATTGTCTCACCTTCTAGTGAAGGATAGAGGGAACTGATTTTTTGGTTGTGTAGCCAAAGGCAATTAAGCAGGAGGTTAAACATAGCTTGTATGTTTGCGACTTCGAAGGCTACTTCCTTCTTTATCCAGTTGATTTCCTTATTATGGGCGATAGTGCCTAAGACTGTTCTGTGAATGCTTCACAGGCTCATAAGCCTTGAGTCAAAAGGGACATATCTGCTTCGGTTATTCCCAGTTTTCTCATCATTTTAAGAAGGCTTGTGTAAACTAACGACCATTATCAACAAAATGGTATGAACTTGTTTTTGCAAGTTATAGTGAGACATACAGCCTTATTCTGCTTTATCCCCTACAGAGCGAGGTCTACATCATTAAAGTTTATGGTCGAATGGTACCTTTTAGTTACAAAGAATGCAACTAGTTCTTCAGGGGTAGTCTGTACTCGGACTTCTATCACCACTACCGCTTTTAAGGGTGCCTCTCAATAATTGATAGAGAAGGCTAGGAGCTTCCATATTGTTATGTTAGTCTTAGTCTTTTTCAACATGGCAAGGACTAGGTCCTTTTTTCAGTTAGGTCTTATGATGGGACTTTGTTATTCCCCCTCTTAGATTAGGTGCGGAGCCTTATAACACCACATCATGTGAGTGAGGTGTTGGAGTTGTTCCTCTTCATCCTATTCTACCTAGACAGTTTCAATGAGAATATGAGGAACCATTTAAGTGTCATCTTCGTCATCTCCCCATATTCCATTAACTTTGTCCTCAATGAGAACAGATAGGTCAATTCTTCTTCCATGGTGAAAGATATAAAGACAGAACTCAATGGGTTAGCTTGGTGTTATTTTTTGCCACATTTGCTATAGGAAAGATTCGATTGTCTATCATGTATCGTATTATATGTTTTAAGGAAATGCATTGTTTGGTATGATTCTATTTCCAATGATAATAATATAATAGGGGTTGATGTCATACTTTACACCTCTTTTATCATTTAGTAAATCAGGTGTAGGCTAGATGGATTTAAGGAGCCCTTGACTTTAAAATCTTTTCAAGGATTCCTCGAGTTTGATCTAAGTAGGGTAAAGACAGGGTAAGGGCATTGTGTCATCAAAGCCTCTACTGTGTTTACTTGTTCACTATTTTGGTGATGAAGGTAGTGGTCGTATTTTTATCTTTGCAAGAGCCTTTGTTATTTGGTTAGGGTTTTGTGGTTTCATTTGAATTCCTTCCTCCAATAGCATCCTAACACCCCATAATTACACGAATTTGCTTAGTGGAATAAATTTGAGGTGCTCAAATTAATTTGGCCTCAATGTTTCTTACTAATCATTTGAACTTGATCTTTTTCACTAGGTTGGCTTAAGACCAAAGATGCCTTTTTCCTCCATCAAGTTAGGAAGTCTAGGGAGCTTTCCTTTTTATACTGCTCTAGCAGTTCTAAGTCATAGAATGTATCAGACAACTTTGTGTTATATATTGTGAGATGAGTTCCTTGGTCATGCTGGCCTAAGTACTAACCTTTTCTAGGTCAAGGAATTAGAACCAGCTGCCTACTGCCTCTCCTGTTGTGCGATGGAATACTTAAGGATAGAGGCCCTTTCTATGCCCTTCAGGCTCATAATAATTAGAAAATTCCTCAAGTAAGAGCAAGGGTAGCCCAAGAGTGAAAACATTATGTTTTCTAAAATGGGTAAGTTGGCAGACAACTTCAGTTTTGACGTAGGAGTGTAATCAGTGGGTCTATAAATTAGTTGTCGAATAATTGGGAGCTCCTTTAGAGTTGCTCTATATTGTTGATTCTGTGATCTATTAGTGATGGATTCTCTTTATAAACTAAATGAATAATGTATTTATAAACTAAATGAATAATGTACTTCATTCTCTCTTTTATTTTTCTGATTTAGGTTCCTACCGTTTTTTGGTGAGGTCACTTATGAGTTTTTCTTTGTTACTTAGCTTAGGCTCAGAAAGGCTTTTGATTTGTGCCAAGATCTCGGCGATAATTCGGTGTTATCAATTTCTTCATGATGGTGATTTTTGACAATGTCATTTTCTACTATGGAGTTGGGAGCTTGACTTCTAGAGCTCTTGGATAGATATCTTAGTAAATAACTTTGTGGATCTTTTCTCTAATGGTATGGTGTACCTTTAAAGGACACAAAATTTGAGATTGTAGGAGAAAAAAATCTTTTATTTTTTAAACTAAGAGAAAACGGAAAATAAAAGAAAAAGATTCCCACTAGAAATTACTTAAAAAGAAAAGCAAAAAACGAGGGAGAAGAAAGGAAAGAGAGCTTAAACCAAACCCAAAGACTATTAGTGTAGACAGGGTCAGATGCTCAAGGCACCTGAAAGACCATGTCAACTAAAGGAAGCAGGGAATTAATGGCACGATGTTACCACACCACCCGCCACTTATTAGCTGTTAAAGGTGTCAATCACACAATCGTTATGTTGCATCAACATCTTATTAGGCCGATTAGAGTAAGATTTCAGCTATGACCCCCACGAGTTTAGCTATTTTAGAGTTCAGTGCCCTAATCACGATAGCTTTCCATTTTTGGTAAAGTTTTGGGTTTTTGGTTAAAACGTTGGATTTACGAACTCGTTTTTTAGAAAAAGGATTCTTTCAACACACGAAAGGATAGCAAGAGCACTTAACATTCATTTATGGTAATCATACATATGAGGTTTGACCCTAAATTTATAGTATGCTATCAAGAGTCATACAACTGTCTAAATGCCTAAGTGGGACGAACTAAACTCCTTTTATATTCGAAGTGGAATGCTTTAAAGAGTCGTATGGTAGATCCACTTGGATGTAGTCTGGCGATCGAGTGGGAAGGGTGAGCTGTAGTATGGAGTTTCGTATGATTTACAGGTGAGTGGACAAACCTAGGGGCGTGCTTTGCTAGGGGCATTGGATAAACTTTGACATTTACTAGCCCAAGCACATGATGCAACAATACCTATATGATACAAAGTTAAATTGAAAAAAATTGTTTTAATTGTATTCACTCTTTTTAAGTCTCACCCACTTACTTATATATCTCCAGTGTAGTTGCCATTGAAAGAACCTAAGCTGAAGTTTGAGTGGTCCATGGGTTCAAACCTAGGGCTCCCGATGCTGAACCAGCTTTTCCCGTGCGATCGGTCCTCTTTCAAGTGGTGCATCGAGTCATCTTTCTCAATGCGGTTGTTTCTTGGAGTTATATGTACAATTTATTAGAGCTTCAATTCTTTTAGAGTCGGCCCCATATTGTAAAGGAAGTGTACAACCTAAAATTTTACTCAATTCCTTCTTCCCTCAAGTTCTTAAAGCAAATGGTCAACTGTAAGATAAAGTACTTAATCTAGAAGAGGGAAAAGGACTCTTAATTTCGAACATCCTGGGTGAGAATTGTCAAAAGTGAATCCAGGGCTTTGAACCATGAGAATAAATGTATGGGCAAAAGTTCGATCTAAGGAACAGTGAAAACCACCAATAGACAGCACACTTTCAAAAATGGTCTCTACTAGAAATGAATGTATTAAAATTTTTATTTTGTGATTTTATATTGATTTAGTGTTATTTAGTGAAGCAAAGTGTGAAGGGCATTTTTGGTGACCATTTATGTAATGCCTCGATGATGTGTGGACTACCGCAAGTGCATGGATAGTTGTAGTATAGATAAAAGATATCGTCGATATCATTCCTCAGGGACTAATTGTAACCTACTGAGTCTTATCTATCAAAATGTGATAAGTAAAATCTGGTTCGAGTGGATTCAATTTAATAACAAAATGAACTTTTCTAAATCAATAAGGAAAAAACATTCCGAAATTCTCGTAGTTGTGGAAGGAAATTGGATTAACATGAATATGTGCTCCCTTCTAATTGGTTAAATTCGAGGAATTGTAATCTCTTCAAAAAAGTCAGTCTATTCTTTCAAAATCAACTAAATTTGCCTAAACTAAGCAAAAGTCGTTCTTTCAAACTAATTTACCTTAATTAAAGTTCAAAGTGTTCAATTACTTACGAGCCCTCCTGACATATAAATCTCTCTTTCGAGATGAAGTTATGTTAGGTCTTATCAAGCAGTCCAATAACCAAATGTCACCTTTCAGTTTTTCATTCGTTTGTTTCAAGTGTGCAAGCAACTTTCAGCCAAAAATCAAGTCACAACAATCTAAACACTTGATAAAATGAAATCAAACCAATCATGAAGATACGCATAATTGTATAGATGAAAACATGATCCAATAACAATTCTACAAACTACTAAATTCCTAGACCAAAGAAAACTACTTAGACATGGTAAAATAAATAACGAACTGACCAGCGATTGATGAAATCTGAGTGAAAAGGGGGTTGACTGAGATGACCTTTAACCAAGGGCTTCGGAACCGCCTCAAGAACAAACTCTCACACTCAAGACTTACACCAATACAAAAACCAAACTAAAACTACAAAATTTGAGAAACTAAAGCACTAATCTATGTTACTCTACACTTTGCTTTGCTTGGAATGATATTGGATTTTCTTGCTTCCACTGCTGCAGAACATCGCCTTATATAGAGAAGCTCGGCCAATTGCAGCTATATAGCTGAGGGGAACTGAAGATGTAATAGTTGCAGGCTCACCACGGCCTGACCGTGGTCTATGCTGGAAGGGGGTTTTGGTAATTCTTTGCTCTACAGTCATAGTGTAACATAGATGACCATGGGGGAGGTCAAAATACAGCAATTTAAGGGAAAATGCTTGGTCACATCAAACAACTATATCCAAGCATAAATTGAGAATAGGAGACTAAATAACAACAAGAAGCGCAATATTCTCCTAAAAATGTCACAAAATAGCCCTAAAATGATATAAGTATTGAGCACTTATCAAACTCCTCCATGCCTAAACTGTTGCTTGTCCTCTAGCATTGCAAGGATTAAAAATATATACAACATCCTCAGGATAGATAAAAGTAACATTCAAATGGCAAAGCTGATCCAAAGGTAGCCCAAAAAGGCACAAAAATCATTAATAATAAGAATAGGGAATGAAATTTTGAAAGACTTTTTATAGACCACAATGTGGAATCTTAAAAGCAATCTCCCCCAAATTGTCAAATACAGTCATTCAACATATGAAACAACCGAAACTTAGTAAGGTCGGTAGAATCTCACTATAGTTATGTAGCACTCAGCACTCATGTATTTAGAATGTATGTATTTATGAAGGTTCTCTAAAATCTCAACCTTAGACGCAGATCTACCGTAAGCTTAACAAGATTCTCAAAATTCACCATCACTAAAAATACAAATACATCAGACAATCGTGAGGACTTTAATAGGGTTGTAATGGGGTTAAGGGTAAAGGTAAGGGGGGAACGAATGCTTTCGAAAATGAGGAGCTAAAAGCCAAAGACTAAGAGCTAAATAATTCCAACACATCAAACAACATCCTTCTTAAACCGTATCAATTTAGAATAAATCCCTAAATGAAGAAAGAAAGAGTCGAAAATTTCAAATAACTTACATCCCAAACAAGGCCAACACTTTCTTTCGTTTTTTCTCTCTTTTCTTCTTTTGTTCTTTTCTCTTTTTTTTCTTTTTTCTTTTTTTTTCATTTTTCGAAAACTTTTTTTTCCCCAGTGTGCCCCTTTTTTCCTTTGTAAGCACTTATTGTTATTATTATTATTCCATTTANAAGGGATAGCCACGGTAGAAATCCATAACAAAGTTTAAATTCCAAGTCTTCTCTAAATTTTGTATAATAAAACAAGGGATAAATCAATACGTCACAACCTTGCACCAAACAACCAAAATTCACCACAACATATCATTTTATGTTACTAACGCTCTATTAAACTTGATGCAAAAGAATAGAACACTCCTCTAGCCTTGACTTAAAGGTAAGATAAGTATTTGGCCATGGGTTATAATAGGAGGTTCAAATCAAGAAAATTGGATACAGGCTCAAAGGGGCTAACAAGGGATGCAATACACAACCAGGGTGGCTATTTGGCTGTGATGTTAAACAAATCAATAAAAGAAAAATGCTCAATCATATTGCCTAAATACATATGCAAAATGTGATCCTAAACGAGAATCTAAACAAGTTCTAAAGAAATGACGTCAAGAAAGAGTCATACATGAAAGAAATATAAAACTAAAATGATAAACTGTCTCTAAAGGCTCAACGTCTCATGGAACATCTACCAAAGACAAAGCCAGCTCACTAGTAAACACATGCCAAAATCTTCTATAGACTCATGCAGAAAATCAATTCGCATCCAATATGGGGTCAAAACATAGAATTCATTTTGAAAACTCATTCACAAACATTTTATGCACAATTCGGGCAAATCAAAGGGTCAAACTAAACCAAAGAAAGCTACCAAATCTATAGAGATCATCATCGGAGGATTGTTTCCTTTATTAAATTTTTTTTGTTTGTTTTTGTTTTTTCATTTGTTTTTTTTATGCATGCATTCTTCTATAAACAATGCAAACTGAAATGCAAAAGAAACTAACAAAGGAAAGAAACTAAAATGCAACCTAACAGAAAACTAAATGCACAACTAAACAAAACTAAAACAAAAACTACAAAAACTACCACTAAAAATATATATAAAGCAAAAGCAAACCAAACAGAAATAGGCATTAGACGCCAAATGAAATGACTAACTAACTCCCCCATGCTTGAGCCACACATTGCCCTCAATGTGGGCACATAATAAAAAAGGGAAAGGGAGTAGTAGAAAATAAGATCAGAGAGGATGAGGTACAAGACGATGGGGTCAAAAATTACCTGGAAATTTTACTGCGCGTGGCCATTCTTCTATGTTTAAACTGAGTCAGTTAGCATATGACATCGGCGTTTTCAATTGGTTATCCCTCTAGACATGACCTTAATCATTGTCAATTGTCTCTGAAAGCTCTGGTAGACTCACTCCATATCTCGACTGCTCCACTGGGTTGAACTTTAGTGATGGTAAATGGTCCCGATCATTGGGATTTCAGTTTACCCGAAAACAATCCTAACCTTGAGTTGAATAGGAGGACCATATCAACTTTTTCAAAACGCTTCATCATGATATGTTTGTCGTGCCATTTCTTGTTCGTTCTTTATGAATACATGAATTTTCATATGCTCCAACCTTAGTTCGCCGAGCTTATTTAGCTGTGGAATCTTCATTCTCTGACCGCTTTAAGATCTAAATTCAGCGTCCTTATAACCCAATCGGCCTTATGTTCCATTTCCACTGGTAAGTGACAAGATTTTTCAAACACTAATCGAT
>NCQT01122590.1:0-10549 GCA_002740465.1 Stenocereus thurberi
TGTAAAGGATTTCATAGGGTGTGAGCTGTGCTGCAGTGTGATGGTTGGTGTTGTACCACCATTGGGCTACTGGTAGCCATTTACTCCAATCTTTAGGCTCATCAGAAGTCATACATCGAAGGTAGGTTTCCAGCGTGCGGTTGACAACCTCGGTCTGTCCATCACTTTGCGAATGATAGGCAGATGATAACAGCAAAGACGTACCTTGGATGGTGAAGAGAGCTTGCCAGAACTGACTTAAGAAGATAGAATCTCTATCACTAACAATGCTCCTTGGCCAACCATGATTCTTGAAGACATTGTCAAGGTAAGCCTGGGCCACATCGACTGCAGTATAAGGATGGAGAGGGAGATAAAGTACGCAAATTTACTGAGGCAATCCACTACTACCAAAATAACTTGAAAACCAAATGACTTAGGGAGCCCCTCAATGAAATCCATTGATATGTCCTACCAAACCTCGGTAGGGATTGGTAGAGGTTGTAGGAGTCCCGAGGATGCAGCTGGGTCATATTTGCAAGCCTGACAGACAGTGCAAGTCCGGACATGGTGCTGAACATCCCTAGTGATGCCTTTCCAATAAAATATTTGCTGTAATTTTTTCAAAGTGGCATCTCTGCAAGCATGTCCCCCTATAGGTGAGCTATGAGCCCAATTTCGGATAATAGTTTTCAAGTCAGCATCTGGTCCAATCACCAATTTACCCCGTTTCTACAAAAATCCATCTATGATGCTGTATTTGGGGCCCAACTCAGAAGTATCTTGGACATAGGCCTGCAGGGTGGGATCCAACGAATAGCTATTCTTAACCAATTCCAGTAAATCTGATTGAATTCCAGAAGTTGATAGGAGTAGCACTTGGGCACTTGGCAGCCTGGATAATGCATCAGCTGCTATATTATCTTTGCCCTTTTTGTATTGTATATCATAACTATACCCATGAGCTTGGAGAGCCAAAGCTGCTGGAAAGGAGTAGTTAATCGTTGTTCCAGAAGCCATTTCAAACTCCTTTGGTCAGTCCTAATTGTGAATCGTTGACCTATTAAGTACTGCTGTCATTTTTGAACTGCGAAAACCAAGGGCAATAATTCCTTCTCGTACACTGACAAACCCTGCCACTTCGGGCCCAATGCCTTGCTGATGAAAGCTAGGGGATGACCTTCCTGCATGAGGACTACACCTATGCCATGTGTTGAGGCATCCGTTTCCACAACAAAAGTCTTCGAGAAGTCAGCCTAAGACAGGAGCATTAATTAAGGCAGTCTTCAATTGATCGAAAGCAATTTGAGCGTCAGCACTCCATTCAAAGGCCCCCTTTCTAAGTAAATTCGTTAAGGGTTTTGCTAAATGGGCATACCCCTTAATGAATTTTTTATAATAACTAGAAAGTCCCAAGAAACTCCTCAGCCGTTTCACATTTCTTGGGGTTGGCCAATCCTTTACTGCCTGTATTTTTACAGGATCTGTTTCTACACCCTTAGCTAATATAAAATGTCCCAAATATTCCACCTTAGAGATGACAAAGGAACACTTGCTCTCCTTAGCAAAGAGCTGGTGTTCTCGCATAACATCAAACACTGCAGCAAGGTGCTGCAGATGGTCGTCCATAGATCTGCTATATATCAGTATATCGTCAAAGAAGACCAGGACAAACTTCCTTAAATAATTTCGAAAAACATAGTTCATAAGGTCCTGAAACGTAGCTGGAGCATTAGACAATCCAAAAGGCATAACAAGGAATTCAAAATGCCCATGGTGAGTCTTAAAAGCTGTCTTTATAACATCTTCATCATGCATCCTTATTTGGTGATAACCAGATCGTAAATCAATTTGTGAAAAATGCATAGCACCAGCAAGTTCATCAATAAGTTCCTCCACTACAAATATAGGAAACTTATCTTTAATAGTGTGTTTGCGGAGCTCCCTATAATCAACGCACATTCTCCAACTCCCGCCCTTCTTACCAACTAAAACCACAGGACTGGCGAATGGGCTCGAGCTATGCTGAATGATCCCCTTGTCCATCATTTCCTTAACCAAAGACTCAATGACATCCTTTTACTTTAATGGGTACCTGTAGGGTCTGATACTAAAGGGATTAGTACCTTGTGCCAAGGGAATCCTGTGATCAAACACTCCCCTCTTGGGAGGTAAGGAGGTTGGTTCTTTGAACACATCAGAATACTCTTGCAACAAGGCCTGAAACTGTTTGTTTTCTCCAGGTTCTGATCTTTGAAACTGCAAACTACAAAATTCTCCATAACCCTGTTGTACTCCTACTACTTGTAGCATACAAAGCTGAGGTGTACTGTCCAAAATCTTCTGTAGTTTATCATTTCCAATCATATGCAGTTTCTTCCCCCTCATGCCTCTAAGGACATGATCCCGCCCTTGATAGGTGAATTCCATACATAATTTCTTAAAATTCCACCTTACAGTACCTAGTTGACTCAACCACTACACTCTAAGCATAACATCACAACTTCCCAAGGGAACTAACATCATGTCAGACTCAAATTCAGCATTGTGTAATCTCCATTTGNNNCCTTTGCACACATGCAAATGCTGTAATTTATTACCGTATGCTACTGTAACTGATTGCACAGGCGTCTCCTCAATTTTACATCGCAATTTCTTGGCCATGGAAATATCTAGGAAGTTGTGTATACTGCCTGAATCTACTAGGACATGTAGAGGATGTTTACCACATAGGCCGGTTACCGCATGGTTTAGAAGCCCTGAGCCCCACTTAACGCATGTACTAAGATATGAGGAGTCTCCTTATTCAAAAAGTAGTCCCCATCAATATCTTTAGATTCCTGTTGTTGCACTCCCTCATCCTTCATGCCTGGTATTTCAATTAAAAAAAAAAAATTGAGTCTTCTTGTTGTTACATTTATGGCCCTTTTCATAGACCTAATCACAGAAGAAGCACAATCCGTTAGCTAGTTTATCTACCCTCTCTGCTGCAGTCAGAGTTTTGGGCTTTTTAGCGGGCATCACAGGAGGGGGTGATGCCAAAGGCTTAAAGCCTGTGGCGGTGGGAGTAGGTAATAACCCCCTTTGTGGCAATTTTTGGTAAGACAAAGATTTATTCCTATCTAGGGCCTTCATGGCCTGTACAGTTGCTTCCTGCAACCTTGCGTAGTTCACTGCCTCAATTAGTGATGTAGGCTTGAAAGCTCACGTGAATGACTTGATTTGTGGGACCAACCCCCCAATAAAGCTATCCACAAAATAGTCAGCCAGGAATAAGGGATTCTTTACCAGCATCAACGATTTTAACTCCTCAAGCCTCTCAAGGTATTCATCTATTGTGCCAGTCTGACTCAATCTATTGAAATCCTCTACAATTTGGCTTCCCATTTCATCCCTGAACCTAGCACACACATCCACCACAAAATCTTGCCAAATCACATGCTGTCTTCCCAGGCTATAGCCATTATACCATGTTTCTGCTTTCCCTGTCATATAAAGAGAGGCCAATTCAACCTTCTGTTGGCTAGGGGTCTTGCGTAGATTGAAATACTTAGAGCATTTCGTCACCCATCCCCTAGGATTTGTACCATCAAATTGGGTCATTCAATCCTAGGATTGAATGACATTGGGGATCTACGAGGGATTTCAGCATCAATATTCTTTTTAGCAGAGTTGTTGTCAGGTACCAATGCAAAATTGGGGGATTCGTCACCCTTTTTAGCCAAACTAGATGGATTCTGATGTTGATTACCTTGCTTAATTCCGACCTCGTTAATCTGGCTGAGAATCTGAGAGAGAGCCTGCTACTGTTGCTCCATCTACTGATTCTGGGTTGATATTTGTTGGTTTATCAATTGTTGTAGATCTGCTATTTGCTTAGCCATTGCTGCTTGTTGATCAAGTAAATTTTTGATGACATCCTCCATTGGTGGAATCAATTGTGATGCCGTCATTTTTCTGGTTTTTGGTGCCAGATCGTACCCAGAAAAAAATTTCTCTGATACCAAATGATGCAGGACCAGGAGAGACTGAAGAAGGAAGGCTCTCGAGACCACTTATCAACAGCAAAAAGTGGTTGTGAAGAAGAACCAGCGAAGGAGAGAGGAATTCAGAGAACTGGAATATGATTGCTATTAATTTTCTGAGTGTCTGATTTCTTACAACTCTTCCCCTTTTCAAGGAAAACAACCCGTAAAAGTAGGAGCAATGAAATAGAATAATAAAATGCAAAATAGCTGGCATAACTAACTTCTCTTAGTGGACCCCAGTACTAACGTCCAAGCTGAAAATACAAATGAAGAAATTATTCCCCGGTTTACTGCCAAGCCATGTACTTCAAGAGCTGTATCCTGTATCGTGCAGGTTTCAAAAAATGGAATCTTTGCTAATGTGACAGAGTAGAGTTCTAAAATTTAGAACTCATATTGGTAATGCTCTTAGAGTTTAGGATTCAAGTGTCACCTACGTGTTAAGTTCTTATTTGATTTTATTCCAATTTTATTCACTAAACAGGCCTCTAGGTGTTTTCTTTTAGTTAATAAGAAATGAAATCAATTCAATTCATACTCAAAAAATAAAAATTCGATTAGAAGCATTTGAACTAAGGTCTTGTTCGACAATGGTCTTTTGAGTGGCGTTTAGCGTTTTGACAAAGTTAAATAACTAATTAGTCAATTTTTAGGGCAGTACTCCACAATGGCATTTAGAGTAGTATTTAATGTTTTGACAATGTTATGACACTAACTAGTTAGCTTTTAGGCCGTGTTATGCAACGGCGTTTTAGGTAGCATTTAGGCCCTGTTTGGCAAAGAGCTTTTTGGCCAAAAATAGTTTATTTGACTAAAATTAGCTTTTTGACCAAGTAAAAAAGCTAATTTGGGTATTTGGTGAAAGAGCTTTTTAAAAGAGCTTTTTGGGTCCAAAAAGCTCACTTGAAAAGGCTAATTTCATGAGTTTTTTGGAAGAACTTTTTGAAGAATTAGTTTTTTGTCTCACAACTTTATCAGAAACAGCTAATTTTACCAAACAGTTTTTCAACAAACAGCTAATTCAAATAGCTAATACAAACAGCTAACTCAAACAGCTAACAGCTAACAACTAATACAAATAGCTAACAGCTAACAGCTGTTTGCCAAACAGGGCCTTAGTGTTTTAACCAAGTAAATACACTAATTAGTTAATTTTTAATGTTCGATATATTAGTGTTTTGACTAGCATTTTAAGTAGAGTTTAGCATTTTAAGTAGCATTTTTGAAAAGTTAATAGTGTTAACGTTTGACATTTTAAAATAGCATTTCATATTTTTTAGCCAAAAAATATCCTTTAAAAATTTTATCTTTGAAAATTATCTATATCCTTTTATATCAATTTACATTAGTCAGCTAGCATAACAGTTAAATTCACCGAACACATTAGTTTCAACCGCTCATCTAAATAGTTATCTGCTAACCGCTAAATTAAAAATGTTGTCCGCTATCTAAACAGCTATTCGCTACTTAAATCGTTATCCATTACTTAAACAGCTAATTTTATTGAATAGGTCTTGGCGTTCAGTGACATAGTGTTCGGATTGGCATTTCACGTAACTTTTTGCTGTGTTTGGCAACAGCGTTTAGTATTTTGACCGAATTAATGCACTTATCAGTGAATTTTTAGTGTTCGGTAATCTAGTATTTTGACTACCATTTCAAGTGACGTTTAGCGTTTTAAGCAGTGTTTCTGAAAAGCTATCAGTATTAGCTTTTGATATTCAGAAGTAGCATTTCATATTTTCTTGCTAAAAATATATCCTTTGGAAATTTTATATTTGGAACTATCTACATCTTTTGTGTCAATTTATATTAATCAGTCAATCCAATAGCTAAATTTATCGAACACATTTGTTTCAACTATTCATCTAAACAGTTATCCGCTAACAGCTAAACTAAAAAATACTATCAACTGATTGAACCGCTATCCGCTATCTTAACTGCTAATTTTGCTGAGTAGGACTTTTATCATTTCAAGCAACATTTTCGAAAAGCTAATAGTTTTTTTTTTTTTTTTTACATTCAAAAGTAGCGTTTTAGATTTTTTAGGTCAAGAAATACCATTTGGAAACTTTATATTTGAAAATTCTCTATATCTTTTTATGTCAATTTATATTAATCAACTAACGTAGTAGCTAAATTTACTGAACACATGTTCTTTAACTGCTCATCTGAACAGTTGTCTGATAACCACTAAATTAGAATGGCTATCGACACTCTAAACAGCTATCGGCTACCCCAACAACTAAATTTACCAAGTATAAGTATCATTTAGCATTTCAATCAACATCTCTAAAAAGTTAATTAATATTAACTTTTGACCTTCAAAAGTAGTGTTTCATATTTTTTGGCCAAACAATACCCTCTAGAGATTTTATTTTTGAACACTATCTATATCATTTATGTTAATTTATATTGATCAGCAAATCCAACAGCTAAATTTATCAGACAAATTTACTTCAACCGTCCATTTGAACAGCTATCTTTTAATAGCCAAGTTAAAACTGTTATTCGTTACTTGAACAGCGATCTACTACCTAAACTACTAGTCGCTATCTGAACAATTAATTTTGTCAAATAGCGCTTTAAAATATTAAGTTTGAACTAACGGGGTTTATTTTCTTCTTCAGTCAAAGTAAACGTCATTTACAATTTCATAAACAATAGTTATGTATACTGAATCATACATAAAGAATAATGCATCACTAATTCTGTCAAAAAAAAAAGTTAAATAATCAAATAAGACACATCTAGAACAACAAATTAAGACACATCAAATAAGGTAAATAATCAAGTAAGCTAAATAATCAAATCCTAACCTCAAAGGCTCACTTTGCTTAAGGACTTAACACCGAATTTGCTGCCACGGGTCTTTGCCCATGCACAGACTCCTACCCATTTTTCCTCCTAAGAAAAATAATAATACAATCCGTTTCATCAATTGAATGCACATTATTTAGGGACAAAGCCTGTATTATGCCCCTGAGGGTATAATTCTCAGAAGTTATACATGTATATTTATATTACAAAATAAATATATTATAAATTTATCTGTATAGGAGCATATAAGAATTAATTATTGGACAAAAATTCGTTCCTTGAATGCATTTTATTAACTTTTAAGTTGAAATAATCTAATCCAAAATAAACTCCTTTAGACTTTGTGCAGTTGATAAGTCTCGACCTTCAATTGGTTCTCTTTTATTCAATTAATCTATTATTTTATAATTAAAGGATCGTTAATATTGAGTTCTAACATCATTAACAATATTAAACTTCAATGTAAAAATTAAAATTTCTTATTCAGCTCTTTTACTCATCTTCTCTTATGTTTTACGAATGGAACAAATACTTATGTGGTTTTTTTTCATAAAATTTTTTATTAAGGGTGTGTTTGGTAGGGGTGAAAATTATTTTCCTAAAAAATGATTTTCTCATTTTATGATGCTGGTAAAATAAGGAGGAAATTGTTTTCAGGGAAAAATTATTTTTCCTAAAATGAAGGAAAATATTTTCGCTTTAAATAGAGTGTAAGTTGATTATACTTTTTTTAGTTCTCACACGGTCTCATAGTCTTTCTCTCTTTTGTGTCTATTTCCTCCACATATGGTTTGAAGATGAAGAAAAATTATTTTTAGCTTTTTTGTTCATTTTTTGCTAATCAAACTCATTCTCCAGAAAGTTTATTTTTGCTTTTACCAAATAACTGAAAATATGAGCTGAAAATCATTTTAAATGAAAAATTATTTTACATGGAAAATATTTTACATGGAAAATTATTCTAGGAATATGATTTTCAACTTTGCCAAGCACAACATAAATAAATAATAGAGATGATTCATATATTTAATTTAGCTAATGGAGTTGCCTTTTTATTTTCCTCTTTTTTTAATCAAATTATCACAATCATCTTTTTCTTATTTTTTCTTAGATTTTTTTTTCAAGGCGATAAGATGATTCCAATTAAACAATAAATTTTCACTTAGTTGTTTGTTTAATCATTTATCTAAATATGAGTTAGCTCATGACCATACAAAGCACATTACTTAATCTAGTATTTAATTAAAAGCAAATTATCAAAAATTGTATTTCAAGTTTGAAAAACTGGCTATATTAGCTTATAGCTATAATGGCAAACAGCTATTTAGTTATGCATTAAAACACAAGTTCATCAAGGTGATTGATTGAGAACAAATATAATAAATTTGACGGGATTTTTGTTACAATATATAGGGGAAAAAATTTTAAATCCAAATGGGTTTTTTAGTTAAATGACCAATTTACTCAAACAAGGAGATCCGTTGATATAAAAAAATAAAAGTAAAAACGAAAAGGTAATTAGCATTGATGTTAACTATAAAAAACCTCTTAGTGTGAGTTCCACTTGTGTGGCATTTGGGGTTATTCAAATATAAGCGGATTTATTTTTGGAGATATCACTATTTACAGAGATAACGATTTCAATAGACCCATAAAAATAATATTGATCTTTAAATGTAATAGAGAAATTACATATGTTGTCTCTAAGAGTTACATGTTGATTTTGATGATAACAAATAATATAATTAGTGTTAAAAATAAAATGGTGAAGTAACTTGATGATATAGCTATCCTATCTCACATATAATATTTATAGTTGGTCTACTGTATTTTATTAATATTGAAATATATATTTTGGACCTACTTACGAGTTTAATATATATTATGAAGTTTCATATTTATTTAAAAGTTATTGAGCTGATTGAGTCATGTGATATATGATGACATGATGATCTTGATTTATCTTTTTCTTGCTTGAGATTATGTAGACGCTTTTTATGACACAATTTCCATATCATATTTTGTGAGATATAATTATGGATATGATTTGGGCTACTTGATTTAATTGGACATAATTTTATTTGGACCAAATCTATTTAAATTGTAGCATGAAAAGATTTACAAGTTACTTGTTTGATTATATTGTGGAGTAATATCTTCAAAATATCCACTAAGAAACATGTTAAAGATTTTGTCATGGACATATAACTGAAGGTTTGATCTCATATTAATATTGGATATTGAAGTGAAAAGGATAAAATCTCACATAAGGTTGCTAGTAATATTTACTGATATGGATTAATTTTAACAAGGATTTTCTTGATTGATATTATGACATTGCTTGATCTACTAATGAAGGAAAATTTTATCCAAGGCACATGATTACATTCTCAAAGATTATTGCCTTGTTTTTGAGAATTAGAATTTGAATCATCTTTCTCATTTTTGTTAAAGGATAATTAATGAAATTATTTGCATGTGACATTATCGATAGAAGATATCTTTGTTAGGCATGATTTTGGAAGTGTCAAATGTTTCCCATTTCAGAACAAAGTTATGGCTTTGTAAAAGGATGGCTTTGAAAAGCTAGCATGCATCTAATGGATTACGGGCCTGTTCGGTAACATTATTTTGGGTAGCGTTTGGTGTTTTGACTAAGTCAATGCATTCATCAGATAATTTTTAATGTAGCATTTAGTGTTTTAAGCAGTGTATATGAAAAGCAAAAAGACATTCAAAAGTAGGTTTCATATTTTTTGGCCAAAAATATCCTTAAGAAATTTTATCTTTACAAATTATCTATAGCCTATTATGTTAATTTATATTAATTAACTAACCCAACAGCTAAATTTATCGAATATATTTATTTCAATTGTTCATCTAAACAGCTATCCGCTAACAGCTAAATTAGAAACACTATCCGTTACCTAAACAATTATCCGCTATATGAACCGCTATCCGCTACTTGAATCGCTAATTTTGTCGAATAGGGCCTACAACTTTCTTATTTAGAAGATTAGGGCATTGCGGCTAGTTGGAAGACTTTGCCTATAAATACAATTCTAGGCAAATGATGAAGTCCCAGAGCATTTGGGAGAAGAATATTGAGATAACACTTCGAGTTAGAACTTGCACATTGATCTGATCATCACTTGTAACTCATCTTGCGAGGTTAACTTGTTGTAAAGAACCCTATAATTAACAAGGTGGGGAGAACTTATTTGGGTAACTAAGTATTGAGTTGGCAGTATTTGATAAGTGACTTAACTTAAAGTACTTAATTGAGCGAGAGATAGAAAGGGATGTTGTCACGATTGAATAATTGATCGTAAAAGTGTTCAAGGGAGTATTTGTCATTTTAAGGACCCGAGTGTGTAACTTCTTAAATGAGCAGGAAGTAGAGCAATTCAAATTCTAAGGAAAATAGAGTCTTAAGTAATGATTAATCATATTTAGAAGAACCAACATTATAAAAATATCACTGTATTTTGCCACACTTTTGTTTTTACTTAATTTTATAATTATTTTAATTTTTACTAATCATCTTAGTCGGTGTTGCCCTAGATAATTTGACTAGCTAGCTGAATTTTCACATTACGTGGACGTTGGATCATGAGACATCATGGGATCATCCCTAGGATGAGGTGACTATGTGAGATACCGATACGATTGAGTGACGTGGAGACGTCGCCCGCCTACGTTAACACAAGTGTTTGAATTCA
>NCQT01122608.1:10454-22839 GCA_002740465.1 Stenocereus thurberi
TGGGATATGACTAGAGTTCCTTGTTCTTGTGCCATCTCAATGTGGCTTAAACATGATGCAAAGGACTTTGTTAACCCTTTCTTCAAGAGGCAGTGGTACACGAAAGCTTATAAGGGGGCAATAATGCCATGTTAAGTGTAGATTCACTGGCCAAAGAAAGACTTCCCATAAGATCGTCCAATTATAAAAGTTTATCTTAGAAAGATAAGAAAGAACAAGAAGAAAGATCCACATGAGGACCTTAAGAAACAAGGGAAGCTAACAAGGTATAGGCTTTAAATGACGTATTCTATCTCTCATACTGTTGGACATAACTATAGAACTTTCGCTAACAAAGGCAAAGCACCAAATACATCACCACCATCACCAAAGAGAAAGAAGAGAATATCTAAGAGGAAGCCTCCACTGTCGAAATAGCTACTGAGGTAATTAAATCCCAAACCAACATAAGAAGAGGAAAGCGTAAGAGGGAGGAGAAAGCAAGGGAAGGGGAATAAGAAATAGAGCGCAGATGTGCCTAAATAGAGGCATGTGACACTTTTTTTCAATTATTGGCTTTTTAAAGCACTAACTTGCCTTCGACTTTCTTGTTGGATGTGAGGGGATAATAAGATTCCTTTCTTTTTTTGACTAACTTTTATGGTCTTTGCAGTTTACTTCATCAAGTGCACAGACACCTATGATGGTTGATTGCACACCACCATCTTTAACCTAAGCATCTATTGGTAGTTGTAGCTCACAATCTCCTGCCTCACAAGCTAACGAAAGTTGCCTACGTCTTTTATTTTACCCACTCTATTAATGAACATTACTAGCTTTTCAATGTTCTCACTAAGAAAACATTGCTTTGGCTATCAATACTTCTCTTATGTATTTTGGTTGTAAGAACTTATTTGATGTATTTTTGTTGTAAACAATTATATGATGCATTTTGGTAACTCTGCAATATAATAGATGTCACTTAATTGCAGACAAATGTTGTCTTCAAATTCACATTCCTCTTCATTCATTGCATATGTATATATAATAACCCCTACCAATAACACCACTAGTCTAAACCACCAAAGCCGCAGCAACAACAACTCATCCGGCTTGTGCAAGGTTTAGGGAGATATAGATATAAGCGGCCCTGCCCATGCAGACATTACCCACATCGAGGCTAATTCCAAACGGCTTATGAAAGAAAATTTGACAAAATGTCTTAGAGTTGAGAAAAGTTTGATAGAAAAGGGAGCCAAAAAAACAACCACATTGATAACTAGTGATGGTATACAAATAAATACATATAAGCACAAAACAATAAATAAATAACACTAAGTTAAAAACAAGTATAAATATGAATCACAAATGGTACTAGCAATACACAAGTAATAATGAGGTGTGGTGATAAGGAGTCCGAATCACAAATCAAGTTATCTGTGATATATAACTTTAATCTAGACCTTCATAGTCTTCTATACTGAGCTATGTCCTTCGTTAATTTTGAACTCTTTAAATCATGTCTAACCACTTTATTCCAACTCTTTCTAGGTATGCCTTGACCCTTCTACACTTCGAAAGGGCTAACCTCTCACATCTCTTCACTGAAGCATCTATATCCTTCCTCTTACACAGCCAAACAATCTAAGTCTAGCCTCTTGCATCTTATCCTTTGTGGATGCCATTCCTACTTTTTCTTTTATCACTACTTTTATGATCTTATCCAATCTTGCATGTCATCACATCCAAGAGAGCATCTTCATCGCAGTGAGCATCAATCTCTAGGCTTGTGCCTTCTTAATTGGACAACACTCGCCGCCATACAATAAAGCTAGTCCAACAATCATATGATAGACTCTCCCCTTCAATCTTAGTGGGCTCCGCTAGTCATATAATACTCCTAAAGTATTCTTTCATTTTTATCATCCCACCTTTATTTGTTGGTTAATGCCCTTGTTGTATGTTCTTCTTCTTGAATGACTGAATCTAAATATCTAAACTTTACAACCTTTGGTATGGCCATACCCTCAATAGACACCTCGTCTTCAATACCAACTTCCCCTTTACTGACACGACATTTAAAATATTTAGTCTTAGACCCACTCAGCTTAAAACCCTTAGCCTCTAAGATATCTCTCCACCACTCTAACTTGTTGTTAACTTCATCTTGAGCCTCATCAAGAAGAACTATTTTATCCACAAAAAGCATGCACCACAGTACTTTGTCTTGAATAGCTTTAGTGAGATCATTTATAACAATCCTAAAAAGAAAAAGGCTCAGTGCTGATCCTTGATAGAGCCCCATATCTATAGGAAAGCCAGCTGAATCCTCCCCTAAGGGTTTGACTCTCGTCCTTACTTTTTCTTACATATCTTTAATAACTAAGTAGTCAAAATGTCTTCCTCCCTAAGCATCTCTATAACACTCCCCTAGGTACTTAATCACAAGCTTTTTCTAAATCGATAAACACCATACAGAGATTCTTTTTCTTATCGCTGTAGAATTCCATGAGCCTTCTTAGAGGATGAATAACTTCTGTAGTTGAGCTATTTGACATAAACGAAGCAGGTTCTTCGAGATTGTTATATCCTCCCTTAGCCTTCTCTTAATCACTCATTCCATGTCTTTATAGTGTGGCTAAGCAGTTTTATACCTCTATAATTATTGCAGTTCTGAATATCACCCTCATTCTAGTAAAATCGAGTAACTATACCGACTTTCTATTCGTTGGGAATCTTTGCAATTCTAAGCATAACATTTAAAAGTTTTGTTAGCCATTCAAGACCTTTTTCACCTAAGCACCTCCAAATTTCCACCAGGATACTATTTGGGCCTACTGCCTTTCTATTCTTCATCTTCCTTAATGCCTCTTTAATCTCTTCTTTGGTGATATGAGGGTAGGACGTAGAGCCATATAGCCCCTTATAATACTTTTGCTTACTACGTTTGGAATGCTCAAACCTTTCCATATTAAAGAGCTTATAAAAATAACTTTGCCATGTTTCCTTTATTCTAGTATCCTCATTTAGGACCTTACTGTCTTCGTCTTTAATACACCTTATGCTACCTAGATCTCTTGATCTTCTTTCCCTAGATCTGGCTTTCCCTAGCCCTTGCTAGCTTAAAGGCCTCCTTCTCCCCTTCTAAGCAAAGGTATAAACACAAGTGAAAGCTTTCAATTCTCTCAGCTATCACACTGACCTTAATAAAACATCATCTTAAGCAATTAAACTAGCCTTACCAATAAAATAACAAAAGGAAAAAATTATCATAAAACGACACCCTTTTAGCTTGTGTGTTCCTTATTCTTCAATGCCTACATTTCTACCTTCAATGTTTGAAGTTTATCATTAACTCTTACCCTATTCACCATCTACTTAGCAATCTTGCTTCTGAGTTCACGATTCTCAAGCTTTAATTTCCCTACTTCAATAGTGAAATCACCAACGCTTGCTGACATATTGCTACATCCCTTACTTCCTTTCAAATTAATGAACTGCAGTTGCATTTTGTTTATCTCGCCAACTAAGTTCTCCACCCCTTCTTCCAATATTTTACTCTTCTCCATTAGGCTCACATCTTCCGCTTCATCCTGTTTGAAAAAGCTACAATCCTGATTCACCTACACCAAAAATTTCAATAGTTACCAATCCTTCATCCCAGATTACTTTAAAAAATCATAGAATATGTCACTATTTACTTACCTTCTAGAAAGGAAAACCAAAGAATTTCTTTCCTTTGTTTAGGGATCTCTTACAACTCAAATGGATACCTGGCATCTGGTGGTAGAACCTCACATAATCATCTTCTTCAATTCGCTTACTTGAAGTTACTACTTTAGGAGTATTGTGAAAGCCAACCATCGTTGTTCTGGCCCCAACCATTTGCCCTTTTCTTTACTGCTTCCACAGGTGCCAAAGTCCAATAAAATCAGATAAAATGTCATTAAGGCGTATCCCACATGATTAGGATAGATAAAATCCAATAAAATATCCATGTGCCCTTTTCTTTATCTGATGGTATCTTCCACATGATTAGGATACATAAAATGTCCATAGGCATTGTGACAAAGTCTAATAAAATCCCAGAAGTATAGAATGGATTGGATTAAATAAAGTCATTAAGTTGACTATTGGGCTAAGGGTCATAAACAAATTTAACCTATACCTAATCCAAAGCACCTTGGAAACTAACCACTCATGATTTGTGTAAAAGATATAGTAAAGATCTCCTAAAGATTGTTAGCTGCAATAAAGATCTTTGAGGTTAAATAAAATTCGAAATATAATCTATGTATGAAAATACATAGAATCCTAGTTGCTCAACAAGAATCAACAAACAACCCTTATATAAACAAATCATCATAAACCTATGAAGAAGGTAAGACATAGAAATACTATAGCTTATAATGCTAATTCTTTCCTTAGATTCTCCTAGGTTGAGCATCAGAGACTCTTGAAGAGGGAAAAACCTTTCACATTTTAGGAATTGTTTTCCAAGTACCCCTTGAATAGTGGTACAAGTTCCTTAAGGGCCAATAAAGAAGCCCAAATTCAATCTAGATCTAAAACATTTGGCGCTATTTGTGATGACCTTGAGTTGATTAAGTTGCTGCAAGGGATAATGTGAATGAAAAAGGAACTAAAGGTTCCAATAGCTAAGATCCCCATAATAAGCCCTCAATAAGTAACAATCTCAAATGTAGAATATGCTACAGGTCAAGAGGATACAGCTTCCCCTGTGGGACATATACCTCCAAGAAATACTCACTTCTTTGAACAAAGGGACAATGTGCAAAGGGTGATGTATAAAATACAAATAAAGTGATCATTGCAAAAGTCAATGAAGTAGTAGCCCCCATAATGGGAAAAATTAGATGCTTTCTTGGCAACTCAGAGAAAGCTAGTGAAAACAATATCTAAAAGACTGCTTGTGAAAAACAGGATAAGGACTTCTGAGACTGGCAAAGAACAATTTCCTGAATATCTAGTAGACTTGGATCTTATACATAAGATTACGGAAGAAGATGACCTAATGGAGATTTTGAACCAGAAGAAGGCTAATCAGGAGAATTTTATACATAAAAAGCCTCATGGAGAGAAACCTCACCATCAAGAGGAGTGCAATGAAGACTCTCATTGGCAGAATTCTACCTTTGTTAAGGCTATATCTGCTAAACAATGTTCCTGAGAACGCACAAGGGAAATTATAACCAGAACACCCATGGTCATCCACATTTATACCATGTTTCTGAGATTCGGAATACAGAACTTCGAGAGAGAATTAAGGTATCAAAAATAAGTCTTTATGAGGGGACAATAGACTTTCAAGAGCAAGTACATGCTTGTTTAACTCAAACTTATTTGCAACTTTCTTCTTTAGAAGGAATAATGTAGTACTTGTGTAGACTCTTTCCAATGACCTTAAAAGGGTGACCGAGGCCTAGTTTACTAGTCTACTTATATGATCTGTCAAATGTTGGGAAGATCTTTTCATTAGTTTCACAAGCCATTTTGTGAGGAGTAAGATAATCCCAAAATCTGTAGCAGAAGTGATAAAGTTAGTGTAGTAAGATGGAGAGTTATTAGATAATTATGTAGAAGAGTACAATTGAGAGACTCCTTTTGTTGAAGATCTAAAGCCAGACATGGTTCGACTCTTTCACTAGTGTAGTCAGGCACACAAGGTTGTGTAAAAAGTTTGTAATGGAGCCTCTAACTACTTGGTTGAGGCGTGGAAGATGACCGAACATTACAACCAACTTGAAGCTGTGATAGGAGGATCTAAAGCTCTTAAAGAGGCATTTAAGAGAGATGAGAGGATGTTAAACAAGCAAAATGATACAGATCGAAAAGAGAAGACTCTCAAAATAAAATCTCTCTTTAATTCCTCAAGAAGTTCAACGTTGATAAAGAGTGGGGGTCATGGATCTATGGATTGTCTAAAACCTCTGAAATAAAGGCTTAACAACAAGAACAAAGGTCTAAATGGTGTTAATTTTATAAAAACTATAGGTATGACATAAAATACTACTAAGATGCGGCTAGAGTGCTTAATGATTTGGCCAAAAAGATAAACCTAGATTAGTTCATCAAGAATCAAACCTAAAGAAAGAAGAAACATCCAAATTCAAAAAGTTCAGAAGAAAGATACTCTGAGGATATACCCCTAAAAGGCACAATATGAATAATTATTAGAGGACTGCCCCTCGCTGCATTATTAAATATGGTCTTGAAGAGCCACTCATGGACATTAGATTAAGCAACTCCATGAGTAAACCATGCAATAGTAAATTCTTAACCAAAGATGATTATTGAAGGTTTTAGACCCTTGATACAACCTCATGATGATCATGATAGGAAGAAAGTAGTTTCATAAGACTACAGAAGTTATGGAAGCTTAGTTTATCAAAGAGTGTTATTATCTAAATTGGCTGGCAAATGTAGTGATGGATGAGAAGCCGAATGGCTCTTAAAGAATGTGTGCAGACTGTAGAAACCTTAACAAGGCCTATCCCTTTGTTTCCTACTCCCTAAGACCAATTTATAGAATCTACTACTGGTCATTGGTATTCAACATTCAATAGATGCCTATTTACCTTTTCATCAAATGCCAATGTGGGAGTAAGATTAAGATCAAACAACATTCATTACTCATTAGGGCCTATACTATTATAAGATAATGCCATTTGAACTGAAAAATTCATTGCTTCATATTAGAGGTTAGTTAAAAAAACTCTTCCAAAAGATGTTAGTAGGAAAATGGAGACATATATAAAGGACAAGGTAGTTAAGTCTTAGACTTCAGATCAATATTTTCAAACTTTGAGATCATATGGTATGAAGCTGAATCCTAAAAGTGTGTCTTTAGGGTATTAGCTAGAAAATTTCTAGTGTTTATGATTAATGAGAGAGGAGTAGAGTCAAATCCACATAAGACGAAATCTAAATTGGTGATGCGAAGTCTTAAAACCATAATAGAAGTTTAGAAATTGATAGGATGCATAAGCTTAGGCAGATTTTCCTCTAACTCGATCTTTAAACATCGAGGTTAATTAAAGACTTTAGATAGTCATAAGAGGCAAAGGAAGCCTCTAAATAGCTCAAGTAAGATACGTATGAAATGACCTTCATTCTCCAACCCTAGCTTTGGGACACTCCCATAAGTGCATGGGTGTGTAGTTTAGTTAAAATATCGTTCCCATAGAGACCAACGGAATCTATCGACTTATCCTTTAAAAGTGATAAGAAAATATAAGTTGATTTAGGAATTTTCTAAACAAATTAATTTATCACTAGATAAAGTGCTAGTTACTGACTTGAGGTTCTATCAATTAAAAGTACCTAGGGATTTGTTTCGTTAACTATGAACTAGATCCCATGTTTGGATGAATCAAAGGTTAAGAAATATATAATACCCAATCCGTTCTTTTAAAATGAGTTGAATTATTTAGGCTAAACATACTAACATTCTCTTAAAGGGGGTCTTGATTTAGTCTAAAATTAAAAGTCTATAACAACAACAACAACACTACCACCTCCCAGTGTGGGTCCCGCTTTCGCGGGATCTGGGGAGATCCAGATGTAGGCAGCCTTACCCCAACCGGCATGACTGCCTATTGAGAGGTTGATTCCAAACTAAAATTAAAAGTCTAAGTTGTCAAACTTCCTCTCAACATGCAACTTTCTCTCAAAAGTGACTATGTTAAGTCTGTGCTTGCCTATCCAATAGCGGATTTCTCCTTTCAGTACTTCATCTAACTATTTAATATTTTGCAAGTTAATTTGGTCAAAACTACTCACAACATTCATAACACAAGATAGATTGAGACATTCCCAATAGAATAAGCATATTAGATGAAGATTAAGGATCCAAGTTCATAGTTTAGCACTACTCGCTTACCATGATTAAAACAAAATAGTTCAATCAAACAAAACTAATCTACTGAGTGTAAATAACAAGGGAAGGAGAATAACTTAGCAATAATGGAGTTTCTTGACACCATCTTCAATCTTCAAGACTCCAAATGCAAGTAATCTTCCTTCCAATCTTCGTTTTACTCTAAAAAGTGATAAAAATTACAAAACTATTCAGAGATTTCTGAGATAGATAGGTTATGGTCTTGTGTTCAAGTAGTCGAGCATGCCTTCATATAGCAACCACCATTAACTCTTAGGCACACAATGCAAGGAAAATAAAGAGCTGCAGTAATTCTAGGCTGTCATAGACCATGACCACAACCACGGATAGTCTGTGGGGGCTTCTGTCTCAGAGTTCTCTTGTTATTCTTTTTCATCCACGAGCATGGTGACTGGGAGGCATCCGTTCAGAGTCATCAACTTGACTTTTAAGGGGTACATGCTTGATAAAAAAGGTTTCAAAACCTACAAAAGTCAGCAAAGAATTATACCCAATCGTCAAAAGGGATTTCAAGGTATAAACTAAGCATAAAACTCATGAATCCCATAAAAATGCACCAGAATGACCTAAGATGATATGCTCCAAGGCACTTATCAAATTTCCCCATGCTTGAACCATTTCTTGTCCCTACGCAACTAATGAAACCAAAACTATGATGAAGAACCTCCTCAGGTAAACATTAGTAGCATCATTACTAGCTAAATCAAAATTAGCCAAAAGGTGATTGAAGACATTATAAAACAGATAGGAGAATGAAGCTTCTGAAATATAAGTAGAGACTATCTCATCAAACATTAAATTAGTTAATTCAGCTTGGCACTCATATTGACACATGTAATGGTTTGAGTAAGAAGAACAAGTAGAACCTCACTCTAGTAATGAAGCATTCAACACTCATGTGTTCCAAAATACAATGTGGTTTTCTCAAATCTCATTTCAAAGAATAAAACCTACGATAAACTTGATAAGACTCTCAAATTCACCATCACTAGAATACGAAAAACACAAGACAATCATGTGGACTTCAATAGGCTTATAATGGGGCTATTGCATAAAGGTTTGGAAGGGAACAAATATTTTGGGATTCATGTAGCTAAAAGCCAATGACTAAAAACAAGCATTGCCTCCTAAATACACAAAAGGAACTATTTAAACTAATAGATGTAAAAGATATAAACAAATCCCCTTAGTTGGTTTAAAATGAGAGAAATTATTGAGTCATTCTAAGCAACATCTTCGCCGAATCCTTTTTATTTCACATTTTCTGTGATTCTTTTATTTTTCCTTTGTTTTTTTGTTTTGCTTTGTTTTGTTTTGTTTTGTTTCTTCTTTCTTTATATATCTAAGAGAATAATCATGGCATCAACTTTAAGTGCCTTTCAACACTTCTCAACAAATTCACAATAACCAGCCCAAATGGATCCAAATCAACCACATCTCATATCATCACCCTCAAACCACCCCAAGAAAAGAAATTGAACTCTTTAGTCTTGGCTAAACAAGGTAGAAATGTATTTAGCCAAGGGCTAGATTATGGGCTCACATTAATAAACATTGTCAAGGCTCAAAAGGGTATCAACGAATAATTAATGCAAAATAAAGGTAGCTATTTGGTCAATGTAGCTCATAAATTCAAAGAATGCCTCAATCATATTGCCCAAATGCACATACTAAATGTGATCTTAAATAAGAGTCAAAGCAAGTTCTAGAGAATTGAAATCTAGGAAGAGTCACACATGAAAAGGAATATGAGACTAAAATTACTAAATTAGTCCAATCAAGCTCAAAGTCTCACAGGATAACTACAAAAACTCAACTAGCTCACTGAATCTCACATGCCAAATGTTCATGCAAAGTGTCACTTAAGCAATCAATTCACATTCAACTTGATAGTCAAATGAAGAAGCACATTTCAAAAACTTATTACCAAACATTTTATTCACAAACGGGCATAACTAAAAGATCAAATTAAGCAAAAGAAAGCTGCTTAGTTTAAAGGCTCATCATTAGAGGTTTTTGACTCTTTTTTATTTTTTACATCTAAATTTTTCTAATTGTTTTTAATTTTTTGTTATGCATGCTAAAGCTAAAATGCAACTAAAAATTGAAAGTGCCAAATAAAACTAAAATTAAGAAAAGAAACCTAAAATAGAAAGAGAAACCCAAAAAAAAAAAAAAAACTAAATGCTTAACTAAGAATGCTTCTAATTCCCACTAGATACATGATCTAAAATGCAAACTATCCACACATCCACATCATACATATATTCACAAAAGAAACACATGACTCCCCAATGCTTGGACAAAGCATTATCCTTAATGCAAGTACATGATAATCATTGGCAACGGGGAAGAAAAAGTAGAAAGGAGGAGGGGGAGAAGAAAGAGGGTTGAGTTGAGATGTATGCCTATCACGCCAAGTTTCTATACAAGCCCTAAAGTCTTGGAAATATTGGTTTGGGAAGCGATCATCCCACGGAGCTCATCACGCGGCTCCTGAACAAAGTCACGGAGGGCGCTATGCTCAGAGTGGACATAAGCCCATAAGGATACTTGTTCCTCTTGGATAGACAGAAGGGTGGCGTGGACATCAGTGTAGTCCTGGGAAGAGGAAGACTGAGAGGAACTAGAGGTGCCTAAATATCGTTGCGGAGGAGGAGGAGGAGCAGGATGAACTAACTCCTTATGACCTGACATAAATGAAAAATTATCCGGGTTCAGAAGAGTAGTACGATAAACATTTGGAAGAGGCATAATGTTATTTTCAGGGTAAATCCAACATATCCTACCTCCCTCCGTTGTATAGAATTTTATTTGTTCAGAGGCAGCTAAGACTAATCTCTCAGAACCTGGCACTCTATCGTTAGGGTTAGGCTCAATACCAACCAACCTAACTATAAGGGCGATAAGGCCTCCAATTACTATCCTCTTCCCAGAACCAGCAGCTACACCCAACTATTGATTAGTAAAAATTGAACTATGGCCGATTCGTGCCCCTTGCCGCATGCTGTGCAACAAATATAGCTTGGATAGGCGAGGAACATTCAAACTATCCTTCCACGCAAACAATCCACAAGTAAGAACACATTGGGTTACTCTAATACAAGTCTTTCTAATAATGGTGTCTTTAGAGTGATAAGCATCACACTGATAATTACTAGTTCAGGTATACGAAAAAGCATTAGGATTAAACTCTCTAGGCACCTGTTCACAGTCTAAATCTAAGCTAGGTAGAAAACCGAAGATACTATTAAAAGCACTCAAATTCAGTTCATAAAACTCCCTGTTTAAATAAAATGAGATATATAGTTCTTGACATCGAGGACTAGTTGTGACTTCAACATGCAAAGTACTTAAAAATTCCAAAGTGAGTTCACGATACGTATGGCCTCATGTCTCAATAAATTTACCCATACCTCCACGAGTAAACAAGTAACAAATATCATCTAGCAATTCTAAACTATTTAACAAATCCTCATCAAAGTATCAAGTAGCTATAACAAGCTTACTATGTAAAGCAATATATCCAGCAACGTGCCCATGATTAGTTAAACCAAGTGGGTTAGGAAGACTACCTCAGTTTTATGCATTAGTTGAGGTTCAGGAAACCTGTTGGTGTGCTTGACTTGAGGGCTCTGCTCTTGGAGTAGCTGTAATTCTATTCTTAGGTGCCATGATTGGAATGTAGAGTGTGGATGCTTGAAAATCCTAACTATGAAGAAAAAGGATGAAAAGGGTGAAAAATTAGAAAATTTGTGCAAACAAGAGGTAATGGGGAAGAATTATGGAAGAAAAGAGGAAAATTTGGAAGAGTAGGTGTAGTTGAGGTGTTGAAGATTTGGGTATGAAGATGGTAAGAATGTGAGAGAAAGACCACTAGAAAAGAGAAAATTCAAGGAGAACTAGGGGTAAGGTGAAGAAAATAAGAAGAAAACAGAAGAAATTTGAGTGAATTTGAGTAAAAATTGAAGGTGGAAAGGTGGGTGTTAATGGAGGTTTTGGAGAGAGAAGGAGAAAGTTTAGAGAGAGAAGTGGGTGAAGATTGAAGAATAAGTATGAAATTCTCGGTTCAAAGGGCGTGAAAAACCTTGACCACGAATAGCTTGCTCGCCATGGACCATAGCCACCGCCACAAATGATCCGTGGTTGACTCTGTTCTAGAATTTTCTAGGTTTCTAGGCAAGGTCACCATGGACCATGTTGAACACCACTAGGGGTCCGTGGTGGCTTTTGTTAGGAGCCTCTAAAACACTCTTGTTATTGATTCTTTTTTCTCCTTCTCTTTTTTTCTTCCTTCTTTTAATTTTCATTTTTTTTTTGTTTTTGCCCGATTTTTGTCCGTCGTTTTTGCCTAGTTTCTGTTTTTCTTCTATTCTTTTTTTCTTGCTGACAAAGAAATAAATACAAAATAAATGCAACTTAAGAAAATGCAAAGCGATGAAAGGAACTTGGGTTGGACAGGGTGTGGGTAGAGGGCTTCTCAAT
>NCQT01122616.1:9567-20507 GCA_002740465.1 Stenocereus thurberi
AATATTCTAGTTCCAGGGTAGTGAAAAGCTCTTCAAGGGGCACAGTCTCTAAGGCCTCTAGGTCTTGGTGAGGAATCTCAAACTCCACAGAGGATTGAAACCCCAATATCAAGGGGGAAAAGCTTAGAATCTACCTAGGCAGTATTGGAGATGGGAGCAAAGCTAGGATAATTGGACTCATCCCTCACCTAAGAACCCACCCATTGAGTTCCCAACAAAACTCCCACTCTAGAAAAATCGAGAGAAGGCATGAAGCTAGTGGAAGCCGAGAGACAATCATCCTCAAATCTCCCGATTACTCCTATTTCAAACTCTATCATAATATAAGGGGGGAAAAAAAGAAAGATTTAGTCTTTAGGCTACAAATGCTTAAACCTCATAGATGTAAGAATACCTGACAAAACCTAATTATTCATGGGAGAGCAGAATCACAAAGGCTGCTAACAAAGGAAATCCCTAATCTCCTAAGAATGACTTTATATTACTACCCTGAAAGGCGAATTAGAAAAGTAAACTCAATGGGTAAGAGGGGATAAATCCTGGGGACTTGCGTAAATTAATTACGATAGGAAGAGCAGTGAAAGTCTATAATTTTCACAAAACATCCCAGAGAACACACATTTGAGTTTTGGGATCAAATTAGAACTTTTTAACTCCAAATTAAAATTTCATTACAAGATCTTAAAAATCTTTACAAAGCTCACTGCAAAAGTACATCATTCTAAACAAAAGAAAAATACTATAATTCTAAAATTATACAAGTCTTGGGAATCTAGTCTCAACATCTGAAGATGTGCAGTCAAGTTTTTTTGGGGCGGGGGTGAGCAACAATAAATCCTAGTGAAGCTAAAGCCTTAAGACCACGACCTACTTGGGAGTATCAAGTTCTTTCAGAACCAACACTTGGACATGTAGCTTTCAAGGAATTCAATCTTGGTCCTGCAAATGGATTATAGAGAGTACAATCTCACATTTCCATTCTCACACTTGACCTCACCATCTAGATAGTAGGAAGAGATGAGAAAGCCTGTTGAAATCCACTTGCTCCATGAGAAAACCTCTTGAGATGCAGTGACCCCTATAACAAGGGCGCTCAAAAGACAACAACTCCTTTGCATATCTCCAGGATATGAAGTAGAAGACACCAACATACGGGCAAGAAAGGATAGACTTTAGGAAACCCATGAGGAATTCCTTCTGCAAATTCGTCTAAAATTTTGTCCTTGGAGTCTGAGCAATCATGTGGGATCTAGGGCATCGTAGAATTTCCAAGCATGAGAAGACAAAGATTTTCCCCCATGAAGCGCCTAAGATGTCACCTGCTACCTTCTAGAATTAGAGCTGCAAAATCTAGAGATAAAGAGTGAACATCATCCTACTTACTACACCTAACCAGAGTAGAAGAGTCTACGATTGGGAAACAGAGGAAAGAAATATGAAAATTAGAATTGCACCACTAAACCCTACGACAATTCCATTCTCTACACCACACACGCTCCACAAAAGTACAACCACATTATGACCTCAAAATGTAATGCAATCCCTTGATTTCGAGAACTGGCATAGGTCACAAAGAAGTCTGTTCTCAGAACAAGAAATGGCACATTGAGAAAGATAAAAGCTGAAGAGAAATTAAAAAAATATAGTGAGAAGTGAAAGAAAAATTAGGGTTGTTCATCTCCTAAACTTATTACAAAACACCATTGCAAGAATTTCTCAAAAATTCATGAGTTAACACTTGAATGAAAAAGAAGGCAAATGAGTAGTTTGGCTTGTGAAAATTGATTTCACAATGCCTTAACTTTTAGTTGAAAGCCCAAAAATCAATTTAATGTAACAAATTCTGATTGGAGAAAGAAATTGAAAATTGAAAGCATGTGAAAGTAAATTGCAAGCAGTAAAAGCAATTGACTGAAGTAATGTTGTCCATTAATTCCAAAGAGATGTACAACTTACAATGATTCCTTGAAGGAAAAAAATGTTAGGTAAAATTGAGCAACTTTAGTTGTAGAAGCAATAGAATGAAACAGATATTCAGAAATTTAAAGAATGATAATAAGAACAAAGCAATAACACAAAAGATTTACGTGGAAACCTAATGTGGGAAAAACCACGGATGGCGACGAGCACAATCAATTCACTATATAAACAGGGAGAGTACACAGTGATCGCAATCATAACAAGGGATTCGATCCAATAGTAGGATTACAATCTCTCTTGTAATTTCTCTCAAAACACTCTCTACCTCTCAATGTGTTATGAGATTCAGGGATGATTCAGGAGTAATTTCAGATCCTAGGCAAGGTCTCTATATATAGAGTCTAGAAGTCCAGGATTTAACCCTTAGAGGTGAACCCTAGCCGCCACGAAGACTGTACGCCAAGACGCGAACCCTAACCGCTAAGAAGCCCGCGCCCGAACTGGGAACCCAGCACGACTGTGCTGGGTGGCACGGTCACCCCATGCTTGGGTGGCACGGCCGTGTCACCTGGCATGGCGTACCTGTGCCAATTCCCTGCCTCCTTTCGTCGTTGCTTCTTTGACCTGACACACCCGTGTCGTTTGGCACGATCCCACCGTGTCGTTTGGCACGATCCCACCGTGCCGTTTCTTTTGATTTTGGGCCACGAAATCCAACAATCTCCACCTTGAACCAAATCATCAACAATCACCAATTCTCTAGCACCATCATCGCACCCCCAAAGGTGATGCTCCCTCGAGGGGCAATGCCCCAAAGGGCGTTCAAATACTGTGAATGCCAACTAAGTCCAAGCAATAATTGAACGTAGCTCTGGGATATGACTTATATGAATCTTTCTTCATATAACCTGTTGTAGTAGATGCCTGCAAGTCATAGAGGCTTCCATGCCTCAAACCCTTTAGTGGAATCCGACTGCTCTTCGAGATGTTCAGAACTCCACCTTTAGCTGAATATTTGCACCCCTTGGATTCAAGGGTACCTAAAGAGATGAGGCTACACTTTAAGTCAGGAACGTAACGAACATTTAATAAAATTCTGACAACACCATCATGGGTCTTGATTTTAACAGTACCAATTTCGGTTACTTTACATTGGGCATTATTGCCTATGTGAACAACAGTTGAGTCAACTGGATCATATGTTAAAAACCAATCCTTGTGAGGATGCATATGATAGGTACACCTAGAATCAAAAATTCAATTAGAGTCGCTCACACTTTTAGCAGAGGTAGTAAACAAAACGTCACAATCAGAATCAGATTCAGCAAACGAAGTTTCAGCAGGCTCATGAGAATTATCTTCTTCTTTCTCCCTCTTCTTTTGCTGTTGCCAACAGTTAGCAACAATATGATCCAATTTACCACAGTAATGACAGGTCTTACCAGCGTGAGGATTTCTAGACTTAGAACGGTTCTTACTCCTATTATCGTTCCCTTTTCAGTTGTTTTATCCCTTGCTACTAATCTCTCAGCAGAATCAGCATGAATGTCAAGATTAAACTTTTTCTTAAACAACAGGTTTTACTTAACATGCTTAAATGATATAGTATTAGACACAACAAATAGGATAACTTTATCCTCATTCTCAATTTTTATGTCCAGACTCTCTAAATAAATAAGAATAGAGTTAAACTCATTCAGATATTTTTAAACAGGGGTGCCTTCAGCTATACGAAAGGTGTACAACCTTTCCTTCAAATGGATCTTGTTGACTAGACTCTTCATCATGTAGAGTTCCTTCAGTCGAGTCCACAAATCCACCGCAATTGCCTTATCAAGCACCTCTCGCAGGACATGTGGCACCAGGTACAACTGAATGGCTGAAACTGTCTTCAACTCCAGTTCCTCCCATTCCTCATCTGTCAATGATCCACTTCTCTTCTTTTAGTCTGCTACCCATTATTCATCAGTCNNNTTCTCGGGTTTCGAGTGAGGTTCTTACAGAACCTTCCATAATCCATGTTGGATGAGAACTGCTCTCATCGGGGCCTTCCAGACATTAAAACTAATCTCCCCATCAAATTTCTGAATATCAACTTTCATAATTCAAGACATCCTAAACCAAAGCTCTGATACCACTTGTTAGGTAAAATTGAGCGACTTTAGTTGCAGAAGCGATAGAATGAAACAAATACTTAGAAATTTAAAGAACGAGAACAAGAACAAAGCAATAACATACAAGATTTACGTGGAAACCCAATGTAGGAAAAACCACGGACTTCGACGAGCACAATCAATCCATTATATGAGTAGGGACAGTACGAAGTGATTACAATCACAACAAGTGATTCAATCCAATAGTAGGATTATAATGTCTCTTGTAATCTCTCTCAAAACACTCTCTACCTCTCAATGTGTTATGGGATTCAGGGATGATTCAGGAGCAATTTTAGATCCTAGGCAAGGTCTCTATATATAGAGTCTAGAAGTCCAGGTTTTAACCCTCAGAGGTGAACTCTCGCCGTCACGAAGACTGCACGCCAAGACGCAAACCCTAGCCGCCAAGAAACCTGCACCCAAACTGGGAACCCAGCACGACCGTGCGGGGTGCCACGGTCACCCTATGCCTGGGTGGCACGGCCATGCCACCTGGCATGGCCTACTTGTGCCAATTTCGTGCTTCCTTTTGTCGTTGCTTCTTCAGCCCGACACACCTGTGTCGTCTGGCACGATCCCACCATGCTTTTTTTTTTTAATTTTAGGCCACAAAACCCAACAAAAAACAAAAGAGTAAACAAAAGCTAGAGGAGGAAGTAAAATTAAGAAGTTCAAATTCCCAATGTGGTAAGCTTCTAGAGGTTATTAGCTCCAACTGTCACCGTTCAACCCTAGGCTTAACAAAAGAGAGTAAAGTCCATTATAGGGCTCCAGGACCTTACTTATAGGCACCCAAATCTGGACCTCTCCCTTTAGAAGGTCTCTTATGCTCTCCTCACACTACTTAGTGATTTGCTAGATGCTTTTCATGTGCTCATCAGCCTCTCCCTCTTTTGCCTCAACAATTGACCCCTCTAAGCTTTTGCCTGAATTATGAAATTTCTGCAAGCAATGGTTCCATTGCCCTCTTTTGCCACCACTTGCTCATACTCCGACTCCTCGCTAGTGTAGATGCGGCTGCGGGAATGCTAAGCTGTCTCTCTAGCCTGACCACTTTCTTCTCTAAAGGGAATAGAACTCCAACCAAAGAGAACCTTAGCCTTCTCTTATGGGGAATAGGGAGGAAGCAAGGTGCATAGGAGATCCTAGGATTAGTTAATGTCTAGGGAGAGGGCTTCAGAAGATGAACATTGAAGAAGCCCCAAAGTGGTATTAGGTTTTAGGGGAGGACGAAAGGGCATCTTAGCCCCTTAGCTCTAAGAAAACTTTGAGACTTCTGAAACTTATGCTAGAAATGATGGGAGAAGATATCCTTGACAATTTGCCCTTAGTAAGGGGCAAAATGAGAAGGAACTGAGTCCGCATAAACATGGCAAACCATCTCCTGAAGCAGTGACAGCTAGTCACCACTGAGTATTCTCTCCTTCAGATAGACGTACTTAGAAATAGAGTCAGTCACCAGGAGAAGTCTGCCATTGTCAAGGACAGGTAGCCAAGCAAGACTAAGCTCTTTATCTAACCTTTCTGTGACATGAGTCTAGAGAGGACAACCAGAAGAGCTAGCCCCTCAAGGGGGATAAGGAGGAAATGACAGCACTGGAGGACTAGAGTGATCCCTAATCCCAAAGGTTCAACAACTCCTTGAAGTAAGAATTCGAGAAGAACCTCTCAAAGCTTCTAAAGAAAGAAGTACTATAAGACTCACGAAAACAGGAATTCAGAAAAGGAACCAAAGTAGTTTAAAGGATTTGACAAAAATTTATTAGAGTTAATGGATATGAATATCCGAAATTAGGGTAAAGGGATCTTCATTTTTGGAGAGGAAAAACCCAAAGGACACCAAATGTGTGATCGAATAACTTGTCAAAATTGAGGAAACCTAGCATGAATTGCATGGGAAAATGATGAGAAAAAGAAGGCTAGCCAAAGTGAGCAAGTTAATTGCTGACACGTGAAGGCAAGGATCTTAGGGGAATAGACTATTGCTGTCGATGAGACATCTCCTTAGATGTGGAAAAATTCAGTTAGGAAATATTCCCAAAAATCGAATTACAGAATCCACTAGAAGATAGATTCAGATGACTTTTTAGGAGGGGGTTAAGGTCCATAAGGTAACTTAAAACCAACCCTAAGATGCCCTGGACCTTGGGAACTCTAGAAATGGGCATACTTCTAATGAGACACATAAGCCAAGTGAAGCCAGCATGGTTGAGGTGCATTTGATAGTAAATTAGTTGAAAATCAAGGGACAAATAATTTAGGATGAATCCGAAAGATTGGCCTTAAATATAAATCCACGGGTGAAGCCCAGTTGGAGAAACCAGAACTCATTTCTAAGCTCATGCCTTTGGATCATAGAAAATGTTCCGGGAAGGGTGAAGGAAACTTGGCCCGGTGGCCCCCATAATTGCCTAAACCAAGCTTGCACTAGGGAAAGAGGAGACGAGATTTCAATCTCGACCAAATCTTCTACAAAGAGGCAAAAATCTAGAGAGGTAACGTATTTAGGAACGAAATCGTATCTATTTAGGACTAGAATCCTAATAGTAAATCATTAATAGACTTTCTCTAAACCTCTATATAAGCAATGTTAGGTTAAACCTTAAAGGCAAGGAATTGAAGTAAACTAAGCAAATTCAATTTGCCAATTGTGTACTTCTACTGATTCCCTCCCTAACTTGAACATCAGAGACTTCTTAAGGTGGAAACACCATTGTCTTCTTTATGGAGTTTTTTTGGAGGTTCTCTCAATAGGCAAACTTCATCATCAAATCCCACAACTCATAAGTTGGGAAAATATCCTCTCTATATTGAGTTAAACATATTTTAGGAAAAAATATTTATTCTAAAAAAAATTTTCCCAAGAGAAATCCATTTTTAATGGAAGTCTGAAAAACAAAAAATGAATTTACAAGCTTCCATCCAAAAAAACAACCCAAAAAAAAAAAATACAAGGGAAAATGGTCAAATGTAAAGTTACTTTGATTAGGATCTACTGTAATCGAAATAGGCAAATGGCAGTGTGATGAAATGTGGATTAGGTGGAGCCTAACCAAATGGATATTTATTTAGCTCCATTTCATACATACCTTTTTATTTATATTTTCTTTGATTCATATCTATATTCATTACACGAAAGAGATTGTTGGATATTTATTGGATATTTGGTAAGATATTTCTTCTTTCAAAAGTTCACCAATTGATCACACTATTTTATGCCCTGGATTTTTTTTCATTATAATTTTGAGTGAAGTATATTAAATATATAGAGGTCACTTGTGCACGATAAATTTGAATGTAAACAAGCCTAATTATAATGTTTCTAAAAATGAAAGCAAAGGATAAAGTTTGTTAGTAGTGATTCCGTATATATTTGAGGTCCAACTATGAATAATGTGCAACATTATTCATAATTAGTTCTCAAATATATACGGAATCACTACTAACAAACTTTATCCTTTGCTTTCATTTTTAGAAACATTATAATTAGGCTTTTTAACATTCAAACAAAGGATAAGTGTTTATTAGCAACTAATAAGTTCTTGTATTTAATCACTATAAAAAGATGAACGAACTCACTGGTTTCCAACCTCAAAGTATACATATTGACCATGTCAATTAGTAGTCATTTGTTCCCATATATAAGGGATAAATGGAATACAAGACTTAAATTTTTAAAAAGCAGATTTTGAATGTCAACAATCTTACTTTTAGGACATTTGGACAACAATAACCCAACCTTTAAAATTAAAGCTCAATGAGCTGATCTTTTAGGGCATTTATTTTGGTCCAATTCGAAGTCAACAACACTTTGGCTTATCAATTTGATAGCTTAGTTATTACATGTGAATGAAGGTATTTAAAGAGTGAAAGAAAATACACCAACCATGCATGATAAATAAGTTATCACCTGTCGAATTGCTGAATAAAAGTGTTTGCAACTTGATTGTGCTGCAAATAAAATAAATAACTTTGAATGTTGTGGTATCTTACTCATCACACATCAATGATGATGTTGGAAAAAGTGGGGCAAATATACCATCAACACATGATAAATCAGCTGATACATTAATTATCAAGTTGACAAGTCAAAGGGTCATTGGATTGGTAGTAGCATATTGAAAATAAATAAGCTCAAAGATTGGATTATTGGGCTCTAAATTTGAAAGTTGGATTATTCTTGTTTAGGATCCTCAGAAGGGATTATAAACATTTGGAAACCCTAGAAATGAAAAAGGTTAGTGTATGAATATTCAACAAATGGATAAAGGGCAAAATTGTAATCATAACTCACCTGCTTGCTGTTTATATTCGATTTATATTTGCTTGCCATTCTTTTGACCTCATCTATATCCATCTATTTTAGATCAGGTGGATTATATATCCATCTACTGTGGATGTGATTGCAATCGTAAATCATCACCGTTATTCTTCAAAGAAGTTAGAAAAAAATGGTGTAATATTAGCTAGTAGATGGCGAAAATGGGACCATCTACTACCTCCTTTAGCCTAATAGAAACGAGATGACTTAAACTATTTGCTAAACCTCCAATGCCAAACTTTGGAAATAGCCAATCTAAATCTAAGACTTCACCTAAAATGAAAGTGTTTCACCAAGAATAAAGACCAATCAATGAAACACCTAGTAAAGCAGAGTACATAAGTTGCCAAGTTCACATACACCTCCAAGTCAAGACCATAATTCAAGTGAGTGCAATAATGACTCTTGAAGATATGGCTCAAGGAGTTGCACTTGTAAGATCCTTTTTGACTTGGGGCATTTGAGAGAGTGTAAATAAGGTTAGGTAGATATTGAGACACTTAGTGGCCTTGAAGCTTAGCTAATTTCCTTAATAGCCACTTTGCTTTTACTTTTTCAGATGCTGTGCATAAAATTTCTCCAACTACTAGCTTAGTTTTAAATGGGAAACGGGCTCCAAATTTTACAAGCTTCACTTGCTTGTAGAGCTACTTTGCGCATGTCTATTTTCTAACAAGTGATGGTTGGCTTTCAAGTTCCAAGTATCAAGTGAGTCTTGAAGGTAAAACCAAGAAAGGGTCATGCAAGTCTGGTGTTTGCATGTTGTTGATCATGAGCTTCTTTGGCAATCAAGTGGGTGGTTTAGGAGTTAATGTTTTGTGTGCTATTAGTAGGCATCGCTACCTAACTCCTTTTGACGATAACCACTAAACTCCTCCTTTTTGGGATGGTAGAGGATGCCGCCAAGTGAGGATATGTGCAGAAAAATTTAAACCCTTGTAATTAAGTTAGTTATCCCCTTTTTCTTTGATTTGGCTGACTTGTTAGAATTTTATTAGGTACTTTCCTATGATTTTGTTGGTTGTTTTTAGACTTGACGAGGAGAGCATCCAACTATATAATTGCTTAGTATCTTGTAGGCATATTTTGAATTTTGAATAAAGTAAGCTTGTTGTTTATTATATCTCTTTATAAAAATCTCATTTTCTTTACTTCCCTTGGAGAGTGGTGAATGTGGGTCTTTCCTTTATTTCAATCCTTGATGCTTAGATTTTACAGGGTTGATTGGTGGGTTGTTTCATCTAAGTTACTTTTTATTTTCAAACACTCAATCATCAAATGGTTACTCTTGTGAGTTTTCCCCTTTAGTTTTTCTTGTGGATTTTATTATCTTCAACCTCTTGGAGTTCATTTGCAAGTTTTATACCTTTACTTGTTGGAGTAATTTCCATTAGATGGAAATTTCATAAGATAATTATTTCCATAAAAATGGTTATGGAAATATATTTTTGAGTTATGCCTAAATAACAATTAATTATCTTGATAATTAATTATTACAATGCACTTTTTGATAAATAATTAATTTGATTAATTATCTATGAAGAGGTACAAGTTAGTTTAGATGATTAACTAACTTATACCTTTTAATGAAAGGGTGCGTTTTAATGAAAAATGTGTGTTTATGAAGAGATATGTCCCTTTTGAAATAATATTTGTGAAAGGATGCTATCCTTTTATGGAGAGGTGTGAATATCTCTATAAATATGTGGCATGGTAGCATGCAAATAGTAATGCCTTGATGGGCATGATCAAGAGAGTTATACTATCACCATAATCCCTAGAATTTCTGTCATATCTTGGACAGTTAGGGTCTTATCTTTGTGAGTGCAACATGTAGATAGGGAAGACTTTTTTGTATCCCAAAGACTTATCTAGGTAGCCCTGTCACACGTGAGGGTGAATAGAGTCTTTAGAAAAAGCGTACTTACACCTGCTTAGAAACCTCGATTAATTTGACGCTGAGTTTGTTTATGACAAACTGAGATACGTTTCCACCAAACTGAATTTTACATCAACAATCTAAAGACTGTAGTTCACCTGATACAAAGAAGCTGATTATTTATGTGTCAATTGAGGGTTTGATGGAGATGCAGACATCATTGTAAAAAGGGATGCAATGATTATGGTGTATTTTTTATACTAGTTTTCTCTTGATGGAATCAACATTAATGTTGATTTGTTCATACAACAATGTAATTTTTGCAGCCTAAAATTTTTGTATGTAATTATTGATTATGAGATCTAGAGAGCTCTATAATCATATTTATAATTGTATGGTGAGAATTTAATATAAATATAATATCAAATGCATTATATTATAGCCTTGAATAAATAAATTGCTTTCGAGAAGTCCATGAACTTACACAATTTAAGTTGGGCATGGCAATGGCTATAATATGAGAATTATTTCCACATAATCAAGTGTGTATACAATCGTTTATTTTATGACTTGGCTATTGATGGAATTCTCACATTGGCATTGCAATTAGGCGAGTGGATGCAACATGTTAATTGAGAGATAAGTGGTTCCCATTTTTGCTGTC
>NCQT01122627.1:15404-25607 GCA_002740465.1 Stenocereus thurberi
CCCAACGAATCATCCTCATCTCCGTGACCCCCATCCTCTGGAGTTGAGAAATCTTGATAGGCCAACACTCAGTGTGATATAATAATGTGGGTGATGTCGTCCTACATCAGCGGGTTTAACAACGATACGATGTACCCATCCCTTCAATCTTAGTGACATCCTCTTATTGCACAATACCCCTAAAGCATTCTTTCATGTAATGTATCCAAAATGTTAATGACATAATTTACGGAAAACTATAGTGGAAGACTTAATGGTAGAAGGCGCTATCACCTTCCTGATAAGGACAAGGCTCATTGAGACTATTTAATCTTGCAACTCATGTTCAAATCACAACATCTATTAAACTGAAACACTTCAAGAACAAAGTCTATCATAGTTCAACTTCAGTATAATCGACTTAATGTGCTAACTTGCACTCCACACTACACAAGTAAATTGAATATAGGCCCAACTTCACTCTGAGGTCAATCCCAACATTCATACTATGTTGAATCTACTATGAGCATCTGATGACTTTCAAAAGGACTTGTTAAATGGAGAAACATGTGATACTTCATCACCTAAAATGAAAAACATGAAAATAATTCAAAAATGTCAGCTAAAACTTAGTATATGCATTCCTGTATTATAAAATGAGTGTAAAAATACTGTTGACGGGTCCACTTTTGCAATTTATTTAGTTCGCAATAACAATGAAAATGAAGCAATATGATCTATATATAGGTGTACACCTGCCAATCCGATCAAGAGTTGGCCTGAAGCCGGGTGGAAAAATAATGGGCTGACGCTCTATATATGATAACTGACGGGGTCACAAGTTAAATAGCAAATCGCTATGTAAACTGATTCATTAATAAACTCATTAAGAGTTATAACTTGATAAACATATTCTACTTTCTGAAGATACAGGCAATGGACGTACCTTGAGTTTTTAAAAATATCATCTGACTTGATATAAATGTTATCTGTTTCATAAATGTCATCTAACTTGATAAATATGTTCTAACTTGATAACATTTATGCATAATGGGGAATGATAACTAGGCATTGGCTCTATTTCATAAATGTCATTATAGGTATGCGTAGTCAGTAAATGATCTTTACTCACATAATTAAATAAAAGTATGTTTATTAGAAATTGAGTAATTAAATGGTATACATAACTTGGGTATTTCAATATAACTTCAAAATTGAATTAATGAAAGCAATTAAATCCGATATAAAATAAATGAAAGTGAAATAGACCACAATGAGATAAATGATATTACAAAGGAAAAGGCCTTGATGGTGACAAATGGGAGAGTGGTTTTGGCCTTTTCTGGGACATGTTGCTGATACGGGTTTAAGACTCGATGATGTGTAGCCTGATTCAAGATAATAGCGAGTACACTAGATTGGCTTGGTAAATACATTTGATACATTCTGAATTGAGTAAGTAATAGAGGTTTGATGCCAAGAGGGATATATCTTGGTTCAAAATAGCATAAACTGCAATAACTTGGTCTGATAAATATTGTTTCTGAGTCAAAAATTCTCCACACTTCCCATGTTTCATTCACAAGTGCATTAAATATAGAATTCCACCCCAATGAGTCATTGAACTCAATAGAAGCTATGAAGCTCACTAAACTTGGTGTTTCTTTGTAAAATCCATAATTGATTAAAAGCTCATAAACAAGCTCCTAAATTGTATACTTGTCTTCTTCTTTCTCATTAATCAAGCTAAAAGCTCCATGAAAGTTCATGAATATTTATTTCCCCCTTAACTGACCTTACTTGGCCCAAAATATACAAAATGAGTGCATGATCAATCTAACTCAATCTTTATCATTGCTCTTTATGCAATTACTCAAAATACTTTCAAAAATCACCAAACTCAAAATACTCAACCAAAATTTATGAAATACTATAGGAAATTCAAAAACAATAAGGGAAATCTACAGTAAATATTTTAGAATTTTTCTCCAAGTATACACTGCACAGAAATTGCGATAACAACACAATTTGCACCAAAGTAGGTCAGTTCATTTCAAGAATTCATAACTTTCATGATTGACCTCAAATGGAGACCTAAAATCCCATTATGGAAAGATCAAGAAGTCTTCAAAAACTTTTATTTACTATATAAAATGCGATTCCCACAATAGAGTTCTCAAAATGGGGTTAGAACACAAGTGTGTCAGTTTTGGTTGAACTTGCATAGTTCTAGCAAAACATCCATAATGTTTTCCACAAAACTCGAATTAAGGCAATTCAAAAGGAATTTGAAATCTAAAAAATGGACCAATCTACCCACCAAAAATAATAGTTTTTTAGTGGGCCAATCATTATCAGTTTAATCTCACAATTATCCCTATTTTTTGCCATTTCTAGCCCTCACTGTTTTTGCTTTCTCCTCTTCCACATAAATCCTCACTTGAAATCATTCCAAATCACCAAAAAAGTCATCATAATCATCAATAAGACTAAATATTATAAAATCATATACCAAACAATACAAATCCATCACTTGACTTTAGCTAACTTGATCATGACAAAACCCTAACCTTTACATGCTTAAAGCTCAACCCCACCATGATCAATATCCCCAGAATCAATAAAATTTATATGATAACATCTATTTTGATCTCAAGAACATAAAACATAACTAAAACAATCACAAAAACTAAAACACATCAAGATCAATTCAGGGTTTACTCTCTTTGCTTGAAGAAAAGTAGGTGAAAGCAATGTTTGATGCTTGAGGGGGGTGTGGGGTTGGCCGGTGGATGCCTTGGTGGCCAGAGGGTGGCTGATTGGTGGCTGGAAGGTGGCTACTGTAGTTGGCCCTGGGGTAGGAGAGAGAAAGGCGAGAGATATGTGTGTGTTATCTTGCTTGGTTAGAAATGAATCAACATACTTGGCTAGTATTTAACCTTCCATAAAGTCGCTTTTTGGAAAACCATGGTTAAGTTTAAGGTTAAGTTTAAATCATGGTAAAATCATGGTTAACAAGGCAAGCTTGTTAGGCTATGATTGGTTTATACGGTTTGGGCCAGGGAAGGAAAGTACACTGTATGCGATTGAATTTTCGTAGCTTGAAATTAATTGCGAGGTTATGAAAAAAATAATAATAATTTCTTAAACCATAATTATTGAGGCCTACTGTTGATTCACCTGATATTTAATCAATCAACGAAACTTAAATTAACAATCAATGAAACTTGAATTGCAAAATGGAGCCCAAATGAAATAGCTCCCAACTGGAATGATTAAATACGATGAATGAAAGTGAAAAATTTAAATTACATAAGATAATTCGGTAAATATATAAATTGAGTGTAATTAAACTAGTAAACATGATTTGGTTAAACAAATAACCATGAGTGATTAAATCAATAAGCATGATTATTAATTAAATGAATAAACATGATTAAAATGAATAAACATGATTAATTAAATAAATAAATATGATTTAAATAAATAAATATGAGTTAGGGTTAGGTTATTACAGCCTTACCCCCTTAAGAGTTTCGTCCTCGAAACTTATGATTTTGATCATGTATGCAATGCCACATCAAGTAGGGATAGTTGGTTTTCACTGCTTCCCTCCAAAAAGGTATGATGAGCCCCAAGTGTATAGCTGCTTAATCCTGTGGTCAAGTATCTAGATCCTCAGTGACTTCACTGGCTCGATTACTTTGGCTCAAAATTGATATTATCTTCAAAAGAAAAACTTGTTACTGCGAAGGAGGTACTCTACTCTACTGGTTCTCTATCTTGACCACTAATAAGTATAGAAAGCATTGCATTTCCTAATAAGTACTCTGGTACTGACCCATAAAGCCTAATGTAATGAGGACTCAATTATCTCTGATATCCAGTCTCTTGACACCCTTAACTAAAGAAGCCCTTTGGAATACTTCATATCTCATATGAACTTTGATTGTCTCCTTCTTTGATTAAAATGACCATATGAGACTTGTGTAGTCCTTTTGTCACCCTAGCAAGTACTTGAACTGTCTCGTTATTCTCGATATTTCTTCTAACTTACTCTAATACCGCTAGACATTGTTTGAGATTATGCCCTAATCAAAATATCCTTATCTGACGTTCTTAATGCACCACATGATCTTCCATCATTTGACTAGTCTAAGATCTGCTCTAAGTCCAAATTAGACGCTAGAATAAACATGGTTAGAGATGAAAATGATGGAATTGGTAGTCAAGTGAGTCATTTGGAACAAAAGAAATAAACAATGAGACTAGAAGATTTTATAAAGGAGGGATTAACATTGGGTGGTTAGAATAAAGATAACCATAAGTACATCATGAATTGTGAAATATAATGCCCCAAGAATTGTGGTTTATAAATATGGATCATAAAGGGTCCAATAAATAATCAGCCAAGGAGAAAAATATACTCGGGTTTAACTGATGAATTGGAAATAAGATGACAAGCAACGGAGCTTCAACTAGGTGACTTTACAGCCACAAGTAACAAGATAAGTGCAATAGATAGATAGGAGAAGCAATGTGCAATAAATAAATAGATAGATTGGATACCCAAAGTGCAATAGATAGACAAATGGATTGGACAAGCAAGGTGCAATGGATAGATAAATTGATTGGACAAGCAAAACGCTAATGGATAGATAAATAGATTGAGCAAGCTATAATAGAAACATACCTGTGCTCATATGAAGCCAATTTGAGTACAACAATAAGGTCAAATAGAGAATACGGAAGTTTATTTATCAGAATGTTAGATATATGTGTGGGAGTTGAATTTCAAAATAAAAAAAGTAAGGGAATTAAGACAATCACAATAACCCACACCAATAAGAGTTGAATTACATTATGAATTTAGAACAAGTTATACGAACTTATCTTATAAATAAATGAGATGTAAGGTAGATGTGTGAATCAACTTTCAACAGAATGAACTACAACTCATGATCATGAAATAAAGATGGTGAAGGTCGAGAGCACTGGAATGTTGACAACCATATAAGGTCGAGCAAAAATGTATTGCACATTTAAAAATGGGTTTGCAAAGACATAAAAGATCACACTAATAGGAAATATCGAGTTGAAATGCAAGGAAGATTAAACAATATTGGATAGTATCAAGTTTTGAAGATGAGACAAACAAACAATTTCAAGAATTACTATAAAAGGGGATTCTTACAAAAGATAAACTGCGGTTGCATGGTTTAGGCCTTTAGGGGTGATATCCAAACCTCAAATCATTCTTGAAAAAGACCTCTGTTACTGGCAGTTAATCCCATAAATTATTTATTCAAGATATAAGGCACTTGTTTTTAATAGTGATCTTGTTCAACTCTCTGTACTCAGTACATAACTATAAGGTTCTGCCTTCCTTCTTCACACATATAAAACTAGGGTTTCCCACGGTGACACACTTGGTTAAATAACTCCCTTCTGTAAAAACTCATCTTACTAAATCTTTAGTTCTTCGAACTTTGTTGGGGGTCATATGATAGGGTCTTTGAAAATGAATTAAGCACCTCGAACTAAGTTGATATGAAAATCAATGTTTTTTAGGGAAAAACAGTCCTAAAAATCCTAAGATGAAACATCTCTAAATTCATGAAGTGTAATTATGGATATATTATACCAAGTGTGGTTGGCATATCACTAATATTCAATGCATTACTGACACTATAACTCACTTGCTTACACAGTATAATTAGGGCAGAAATAAGGTTTTTCTTCCCTCGGTCCATAAAAACACACGTATACTCTTTCCTCGTTTCTCAAGCTAACCTTAAGATCTTTACAAGTTATCTTCTATAAGTATACAGTCAGTTCATCCCCATAATGATAACAAGGTCTGCCAATCAAACTGAATTGAATGCCCAATGAATATGCTTCCGACAACACCAATAGAAGCATATTTGTAAAAGATAACACATTCGACCGCCTACTGGTCTCCGTAAATCTAAAAGACAGGGGACTGATAAAAAGTGTAAAGAGATATAACCACACCATGAACTGTTGCAAAGATATTTCCTTATTGGTTATAAAGGACCGGCATGTAAGCTGAATGAATGAAAGGGTGAAGATTCATAATGAAAGAGGAAAGGCATATAAATGGCCTGCATAAATAAGAAATGCAGTTTATTCATGATGGTCATGATAGTAAAGTAAATGAATGATGTTATGAAGTTGAGAAGGACTATTAAGTATTGGAGGTGAAGAAATCTAACAGATTACCAAAGGGGCATTTGAAAAGTCATACGGTACCCATATGTGAGTAAAATGACGAAGATGAGAGTCAACACCACCATAAGGAAAATTTTATTCATCTGGTGTTTGAAAGGCCAATACGTCAAGTTGAAGGAGTCAGTCTTATGATTGAACATGATGACATCCATTAATAATACATTATGCAGTAAATAGAANTCTTGGGTAAGCATATAAACTTTGAAACAACTGGCAGATGAAAATGGCATAAGTCATTGTTATCATTAATAAGATAGATTGTGCTAGTAAAGAAAGGATTGCCAAAATAACTTGAGTAACGACATGCAGTCACGACCATAGAGTAGTATGCCAACATGACGTTATGGTGCTGTAGAAATACAAATAATATGGATCCATTTAATTGCTGAAAGGGTGCTCAATGACTAGGTCTGAAGCAACCAAAGGCTTTGCAAGCAATAAATGAATAGTGCCCAAATAGAAGCAAGGTGTTAACATAGGTGGCAGTAAAAATATGAACATAGTGATGACTGAACTGTAAGTAGAATGGGTCAAATACACTTAGGAAGAACTGCAAATCATACAGTAATGCATACCGGGGTTATTATAGGCTCCATTATGATTTGAATCGCCTATAAGAAAGGTTGCTTACATGTGTTTAAAGGACTCCCCATAGACCACATATGAGATTTTTCATAAACACTCTATTACAAATCAAGAGAGTGTTAGTGGCGAAGAAATGATGCCTTTGAACAATTCAAGATAACTAGGGCAGAAATAAGTCAATGACAGGAAGTAAATGGAGCATTGATGAGGTAAGGTCCTAATGTCAAGAATGGAAGCTTAATCTTACTCGTACCACCCATATAATTCCCAGTAGCACACCATAAGCTGCTAGCTGTTATCATCAAACATAAGCACTCATTGTAATGTTCATTTCATACTGGTACACCTTAAATATATTGCCCCATAAAGCATTTCCTCATCTAGAGGGTTACATCTAACTTGACACTGTATTAATCCCTTAAGAAGTTGCAAATGGCATCCCCACATCAGGTTTCAACCATCACTGTACTCAAGATCAGGTATATTAACACACCTCAATAAAACTCTCAAATCCTGGGACAAAATAGACAGAGTTCTGCCTAAAAACTAATTAAAACCTGGCTTAAAGCCTTACAATGGATACCTGAAATAGAGAGAAATACTTCAATAGCTCAACGGCCACACGCCGAAGTTCATAACTCAACGGGTCACACACCCGGAGTACACGATTGCAAAAATTTAAACAAATAAGAGAAATGAAATATACAATACAACTCCTAGATAAATGACAGCATGCCTCACTAACAGGTCACCCAAATGGCTCCACACTCCACCTTACTAATGCTCGAATCTCAGGATATTACCAAATGATTGGGTCACCCAAATGAAAATGGCTCCTCCTTATATGCCCATACATATGAACTTATAGTTAATAGCTCATTTAACTAGTCCAACATAACTTATACACACATTGATAGCTAATTCATAAACACTTGATAGCTCACAGTGGCCCTTAAAACTTTAGCTCTGATACCAAATATGTAACGTCCCCAAAATGCTAATGACATGATTTACGAAAAACTATAGCGGAAGACTTAATGATGGAAGGAGCTACCACCGTGCTGATGAGGACAAGGCTCACTGAAACCGTTTGATCTTACAACTCATGTTCAAATCATAATATTTATTAAACTGAAACACTCAAAGACAAAAGTCCATCATAGTTCAATTTCAATACAATCGACTTAATTACTCCATGTGCTAACTCGCACCCCATACTACAGAAGTATATTGAATGTGGACTCAGCTTAATCTTGAGGTCGATCCCAACATTTATGCTATGCTAAATCCACTGTGAGCGTCTGACAACTTCCAAAAGGGCTTGCTAAATGGAGAAACATGGGATATTTGATCACCTAAAATGGAAAACATAAAAACAATTCGAAAATGTGAGCTAAAACTCAGTACATGCATTCCTATATTGTAAAATAAGCGTAGAAACACTGTTGATGGGCGCTCGCCTTTGCAATTCATTTAGTTCGCAATAACAATGAAAATGAAAGTAATATGAGATCGAATTGCTCATTATTATTTGGACGTGAACCTCTTGGAATGATATGATCTATATATAGGTGTACACCTACCAATCCGATTAAGAGTTAGCTTGAAGCCGCGCGGGTAAATGATGGGCTGATGCTCTAAAGATGATAACTGACGAGGTCATAAGTTAAATGGCAAATCGCTGTATAAACTGATTCATTGATAAACTCATTGAGAGTTGAAACTTGATAAACATGTTTTGCTTTCTGAAGATACAAGCAATGGACGTACCTTAAGTCTTTAAAAATGTTATCTGACTTGATATAAATGTCATTTGTTTCATAAATGTCATCTGACTTGATAAATATGTTCTGACTTGATAACATTTATGCATAATGGGGAACGACAACTAGGCCTTGACTCTATTTCATAAATGTCATTGTAGGTATGTATAGTTAGTAAATAATCCTTACTCACATAATTGAGTAAGTAAAAGTATGTGTAATAGAAATTAAGTAATTAAGTGGTATACATAAATTGGGTATTTCAATATAACTTCAAAACTAAATTAATAAAAGTAATTAAATCCGATATAAAGTAAATGAAAGTAAAATAGAGCACAATGAGATGAATGAGATTATAAAGGAAAAGACCTTGATGGTGACAAATGGGAGAGTGGCTTTGGCCTTTTTTGAGGTAGGTAGCTCATATGGGTTTAAGACTCGCTGATGTATAACTTGCTTCAAGATAACAATAAGTATACTAGATTGGCTTGATAAATACATTTGATACATTCTAAATTGAGTAAGTAATAGAGGGTTGAGGCTAAGCGAGATATATCTTGGTTCAAAATAGCATAAACTGCAGTAACTTGGTTTGATAAATATGGTTTCTGAGTCAAAAATTCTCACTACTTTCCATATTTCATTCACAAGTTCATCAAATATAGAATTCCACCCCAATGAGTTATTGAACTCAATAGAAGCTATTAAGCTCACTAAGCTTGGTATTTTCTTTGTAAAATCCATAATTGATTAAAAGCTCATAAACAAGCTCCGAAATTGTATACTTATCTTCTTCTTTCTCCTTAATCAAGCTAAAAGCTCCATGAAAGTTCATGGATATTCATTTCCCCCTTAAATGTCCTTACTTGGCCCAAAATACACAAAATGAGTGCATGATCAATCTCACTCAATCTTTATTATTGCTCCTTCCACAATTACTCAAAATGCTTTCAAAACTCACCAAACTCAAAATACTCAACCAAAATTCTTGAAATCTTATAGGAAGTTTGAAAATAATATGGGAAATTTACAGTAGATTTTTCAGAATTTGCCTCAAAGTATGCACTGCGTAGAAATTGCAATAATAGGCCCAATTTGCCCCAAAGCAGATCAGTTCACTTCAAAAATTCATCACTTTCACCCTTGACCTCAAGTGGAGACCTAAAATCCCAATGGGCTAGAACACAAGTGTGTCAATTTTGATTGAACCTGTGCAGTTCTAGCAAAAAAGTCGTAACTTTTTTTATAGAACTCGCATTAAGGCGATTCAAAAGGAATTTGAAAGCTAATACATTGACCTATCTACTCACCAACAACAATAATTTTTCAGTGGGTCGATCATGACCAGGTTAATCTCAAAGTCACCTATATTTTTTGCCATTTCTAGCCCTCACTGTTTTTGCTTTCTCCTTTTTTTTTTTTACATAAATCCCCACTTAAAATCATTCCCAATCACCAAAAACGTCATCATAATCATGAATAAGACTAAAGATTACAAAATCATATACAAACCAATTTAAATCCATTACTTGACTTGAGCTAACTTAATCATGACAAAAACCTAACATTAACATGCTTTAAGCTCAATCTTACCATGATCAGTATCCCCAAAATCAATAAACTT
>NCQT01122656.1:2264-13998 GCA_002740465.1 Stenocereus thurberi
TACAAACATAATCAATAAAAGAATATCACAACTAGTTGACTAACTAATGTCGGTCCCTATACCTACCCTAAATAAAAACACTAACAGGCCCCAAGATACCAAATCCTCTGCATGCCCAAAAAAGACACGGATATAATCATCATAGTTGGAAGGATCTAACTGGCAATATAAAATGCCATACGCTACACAAAATGCATCTATGCAACCGACCATGCTATACACATGTGGGCTCAAAAAGAATCTGATAAACATCTAAATCAATCTAACAATCCCTAGATGGATCATAATCTGGGTTAGACTCATGCTTAGGCTTCTTGCCTGAGTTGAAATTGTTGTCCATTGCTTATGGCTCTACATCATCAACAATCTGATCGACCTATTGCTCCCCCAACTCCAGATCCTCCTCTGGATCATCCTCTACCTTTAGGGTGTCTTCGAGATCCTCTATAGGCTCATCAGCTAAGCTAATCACTACTACTGCTGGCGAATCTGGGAGATCTATGACCACATGAGCCTCCCCCGATCCCTATGGCACTAGGCTATCGGGCACCTGAGGAGTTCCTGATACAGGCGGTGATCATGGTCCCTCTGTTAGCGCAGGTGCTGCGGGTAGTGGAGGGCCTGGTGTGAAGGAAAAACATGCTACAAGTTCTCCATGGTGCTCGAACTCCTATCTAAGCAACAACTCAGAAGTTATGGTAGCCCAGGCCCGCTATATCTGAAACCTAGGTCCATCCCACTGCGGGGATCTAGCTATCATGAAATCATAAAAATAGATCCTAAACTTAACCCACGAGGCAGTCTACATGCATAAACTGTAATACTATGAAACTCAGAGAAAGGGTCTTGGGCATGAGCTATCATGCTGGCGTGCAACAGTGAAATGTAAGGTGGCCACAAATTTACCTGGCATCACGTTAACTGCATAAGGCTCCATCTAACGAGGAAAGACATAAGTGAAGAACATGTAAGAAATACACAGATATTACTATTATTGAAATTTTCTAACACTACAGTAATAGTCCTCGATAACTACCCGTCCCACCCTCCTATATCTGCTGTTAATTTTCCATATAACATCAAGGAAATTAAACCCTGCTCGGATACAAAATCTGTAATACCCCAAAATGAACATGCTTCACTGTTTGCAGTTTTTTAAATAATTATCTTAATTAGAAGTGATAATTCCAATGATTAGGGTGTTACTGCCATCCTAAAAAGGATAAGGCTTAAAGTAATTAAACTACAGATATTATAGTTGAGTGTAATTCAAGCCTATAATGTTCAATGCCATACAAAATCATACATGTGTAGATGATAAAAAATATAGGATTTATACGTCATAGTAGGCAAATCAGCATTGTTGTTATAGTTCCAGCCATAAGATAACTCAAAATACATCTCCTAAAACATAAGTGCAGTGCACCACTACTAATCCAACCTGGGTCCCTTGTTTACTTATCATCCTTAGCAGGTCTGCTAGCATGTGGGTAGTTCAGTGAGCACTTGCCTAAAACAAAATATAGCAAACATTTCGAAATGTGAACCGAAGCTTAGTACATATATATCCGTATTGTTAAATGATCATTCAAACGTTGATTGGCCCCACTTTGCAATTTATTTTAATTTAAAACAGAGAGTGCGATGAATGTAAAAATTCAATGCTAGTTATTATTTAGTAGTGAATCCTTGAGAACTGATACGGTTTCTATAGGTAGGTGTACACCTACAAAGCCGATTAGGAGACCTGGACTAAGGCCAAGCGGATAATTGAAGGGAGAATGCCCTAAAGCTGAAAACTGACGGCGTTACTAGTTATGTGACAAACCGCTGATTGAACTTATTGATTAATGTACTTACCAAAACACTATAATTTTGATAAATGCATTCTGATTTCTAAAGATACAGGCAATGAACGTACCTGAAATTTTTAATGCAATCTCATCGGATAATACTTATGCATAAAATCAAAGCAATAGATTAGGCTCTAATTCTATTTCAGAAATATCATTGTAGATATACGTAGTTAGTAAATAATTCTCATGCTCATAACTGGTGACTTTAGTAGAAATGGATTACAAAAGAGAACTCAGACTTCAATGAGCAAACGTAAGATATGTTACATTGATATGATACAAAACTAAATAAATTATGTTAATTTAGTTTAAACCAAGGTAGGATAATTTAGAGAAGGTTATAAAGTCGAGGCTTAATAGGTATAATGGCAAATAATTCATATTTTTCATCCCTGACCTCAAATTGAGTCTGAAAACCTCAATATTAAAAGCTTTAAAAGTCCCGCAACACTTTCATTCACAGTACAAAATACAACTACCACCACACGACCGCTAAAATTGAGCTTAGACAAAACTGTGCACAGCTACAATTAATTCTACGCAGCCTCCATAAATCAATCATAACTTTATCCACAACACTTAGAATTAAGTAATTCTAAAGACCATTGAAAGATAACTTATTCAGATATCTACCTACCAAAGAACATAATTTTTTGATGCTCGAACAAATACCTATTTACATCCAAAATGGCCCCTATCTTTGGGTCTATTTCCAGCCCTAAATGTACATATTTTCATTCTTTTTCTTAACATAATCTCTCAAAAAGCTCCCCTAAACTCACTTACTTGCATTATCAATCTAAACAACTTTGTTTGGTCATTTATAGGATTTCTTATAATCTACTACTTTTGGCAAAAGTCACATATTATCATTCTTCCAACCCATAACATATCCAACCTCCAAATTTCATCTAATTCAATCAAAATAAACCTACTTGATCCAGAAATCAAATTAAATCATGCATAATCATGAAACCCTAGGTTATGCCACATTTAAGTTTCCATCCAAATCACCATAAATGGGTTTAATAAGATCACCAACAACTTTAAATTCATTTTTCATACCAAAGATCACAAAAATTAGATAGACAAACTCAAATCCATACTTTCTTTGTTTAACCTCACTTGATGAAGTTCAAGTTCAACTATCCATAAGGTCTAACATCTCCAAACACCACAAAAATTGCATGCTAGCATTTATTTTGATCATATGAGCACAAATCATAACTAAAACAATCACTAAATCAAAAATAAATCAAGATGAAGCAAGCGTTTTACCTTACTTTAAGATTGGATTTAGAGAGGCCGGCAACAGCTAGTAGCTTGTGGCACTAGGTGATAGCAGGTGACAAAATTAGCAGCACAGCCAGGACAACAGCAGCCGTAGGGAGAAGGAGAGGAGGGAGAAGAAGAAGGAAAATAGAAATTGGCTTTGGCCTTTTTTTTTTTTTAACTTATCTTGACACTTGGTTGACATTTAACCCTCCAAAAGTGGCTTTATGCTAATTAGAATTGGGCATAAATATTGATAATTAACCAAATCAAATGTATAAACTTGTTGGGCCTAAACTTGGGCTCAAATGAATTGGGCTCGAGACAAAAATAACACTTTATTGCGATCAAATTTTTTGTAACTCAAAATTAAATTTTTGTGATGCTATGAAAAATAATTTAATCATGTGAATCATGTCTATCAGGACCTCCTATCAATTCTCTCGAAATTTTACAATAACAAAAACTTGAATTTCTAAGTGATGGCTAATGAATTTTCCCTAATTGAGATGCTTAAATGCGACAAATAAGTGCGAGAAAATTAATAACATGACTTAATTAAACAAATAAACATGATTTAGGGTCGGACTCTTACATACAGTCTCTTCAGGGCAACCTTCCTTGTCTGCTTTTGATAGGCTATGTCTAACTTCTTCATCATGAAAGACATAGCGTCACCCACCTTTAACTTGATAGACTCCATTATTTTAAGAGCATTGTGTATTTATTCCACTATATGTCTACACCTACAAGATAGATGTCCTCTAGTAAGGGCTATACCATCCAGATTTGAAGCATCTCATACAGCAATGTGTTCTCCCCCAAAGGTATGGGCATTTCCCTTTCCCTTGTCACCTTCCTTGGGTGGCACCCTACTTAACCCTAGCTCCCACATACATCACCAACTATTTTAGCATGGTTTAGAGCCTCGGTGATCTTTCTAGGAATTTTGACTAAGTCATGTCACTGTCCTAGGGTTGCCTGCAAAACAACTATCAAAAATGATGGGTCTCTCCGCTTTAAGAGCCTCTTACGCTCAAGATGGGGAGAACTTTTTATGAGGATAGTTAGCAAAGTATAACTTTTGTGGGTCTTATTGGCCTACCTTTAATGTTCTCCGTGGCTTGTTTATATAGGGTTTAGGATTGTTCTCTTACAAGAATTGTACAAGGATTCAACATCTTTTCAGGTATAAATTATTTCCAGTTTACTCAAATTCAAGGATCTTTACCGATTCCTTGTAGATTTAGAATATGTTGGCTAAATCTTTCTTTCCCTATTAAGCTATGTGCATGGGAATTATTTTAAAAGGCTTTAGTGGACTTAGGTTTTAGAAAGCCTTGTGTTCGGCTCCAAGCTACTTAATCTTGATGGCTTTATTCTATCTGTTTTCTTCCTTTGGCTCTCTATTGGGCTATAACCCAATGCCTTGTTGGAGTTTATATCTACCGAAATCACTCTAATTCCTCAAAATGAGCCTAAATAGCATTTTGTCAGTTAGCCTCACCATTCATAAAGGGGAACATCGTACTCAACAAGCAGACTACTTACGGCGTTAACATGCACTGCGTAAATGAATAGGAGTAAAGCTCCTCATGGATGAAATCCATGTAAATAACTAAGGTAGCCACATGAGTAGACATCTTTTGTGTAAGAAAACATAGAGACAGCGCTATTACTGGGTCACAAAGGAGTAGGACTATTTGTTGCTCACTTGAAATGCGAAAAATGTGAAAATTTTGCTTGAATCTAGCACATGCGCTCCATCCCATCTATACACGCTCAATTCATGATGGTCATTCTCCATTTGGGGAATTAACATCACAAGTAAGATCACAGCTAAGGGGAGCAATGACCATGAGCACAGTCTAGGGTATCAATTATCTCACCAAATATGTGGAAGCAGCATCATATGCCAACCTTACCATTAAGCAAGTTGCGCACTTCATAACAACTGACATCATTTTCTGATATGGAGCACCATACGAGCTACAAAACGATCATGGGTATCATTTTAAAGATCAAGTTGCAAGGTTACTTGAGCGATACAAGATACAACTAGAGTTGGGTAACAGGTCGATTTGGATTGGCCCATTAATAAATGGATAAACTTTGTGTCATCATGACAAATAGTTTAGAACAACTCAAAATTGAAAAATAGCACGTTTTAAAAGCTAAACGATCAAATCTTGTCGACTTTGGATCGAAATCAATTCGTTCATGTCGGGTCGGGTTTCCCTTAGTAACTTCAGATTAGGTTCAGATTGGATTATCATGTCAGGTAAGACTTTTCTGGCTCTAGATACAACGCTGGTGGTTCAGTACCTACATGCTGCAAACAAACAGAAATAAAAATTTCATCACAATAGGTCGCCCTCGAAGGGCAAGTGTTCGAAACCGATTTGTGTAACACCCCAGTCCCTTCTCAGGCCGAGACAATAACTAGGAATGGTTTTAAGGATCATTGACGAAGCCCACAAATCACTACAAGCCTTTTCGACGTGCTTCGTCCTCGCTCACATACTGCCTAGGAAACTTCTTAAGAGGTCACCCATCATAAGATTTCTCCACAGTGATCACGCTTAATTGTGGAGTTCTTAAAAGTGGGCTACCTAAAAAGGAAGGTGCACATTTGGTGATATAAGTAGTCACTTCATACCCTTTTAAGTCACACTCCAGGTGTTACAATTTATTGTAATACCCCGAGTGTGGATTAAAAGAGTCGAAGTGGCTACTTATATCACCAAAAGGTACACCTTTCTTTTCGAGAAGCCCACTTTTAAGAACTCCACAGTTAAGCAAGCTTACCATTGGAAAATCTTGTGATGGGTGACCTCTTAGGAAGTTTTTCAGGCAGCACATGAGCAAGGAAGACATACGCCGAAAGGCTTGTGGTGGTTTGTGGGCCAATCGACGATCCTTGAAGCCATACATAGTAACACTCCTGGCTCAGGAGGGGGTCAGCTGACCCGCCTCCCGTGAGCTGTGTCAGCGGATAGGAGAGCTCTGGGTAGTCACATAGTGGGGCAAAGATACTGGGATGACCGTTAGTCAAGAGGACTTATAAGTCTATCAGTTAGTGAGTCACAATGAGATTCAGATGATATAGTAGTAAAGGTCATTCAACTATGTGAAGGTCATTCGAGAATCTATCTAAGAAAATGCCAACAAAGAATGTAAAGAGCTTTCAACTAAAAAATCTATGTCCCTAAAATATTAGAGTACATGACATAGTACGAAAGGCCATTCGAGAATCGGTCACAGATCCATGTGGAAAATTCATACCTTATTGGACAACCCTTATTATGTGAAGAAAATTTTTTCAGAAGTAATCGTAAAACTAATGGATATGGACGACTCCAAATTTTCACAACTCACTGCCTTAGACAAATTTAAGTTCTACTTTTAAAAGAGTAAAAAGAAAAGAGTTAACTGATAGACAACATAAAATTATTGTCACTACAAACCTAATCGGATGAAAATGAATGTCGTTAGAAGCCAATGGCATAAAAATACTACCACTAGGCCCCAGCAATATCTACTGCTTACGGTCGTGTCATACAGTTCGCAGTTGGCTACAATTATTCGAAAATCGAGAATTCATGCATGTGAAAAAGAAAAGAAGATAAAAGGTGACTCCTTTACCGCACTTACGATCCAACCAATCTAGCATTGGCAAAAATTTGTCCAACTTGGTTACTCAAATTTGTCTGAACTAGAAAAAATTGAGTATGATTGTAAATTTTTTTAGTCCAAATTTTAAATTTGGATACCATAGATTTTGACCCAAATTTAAACTTATTTGAATTGTTTGATTAGATAAAAAATAGGCTATTGTTCATTAATTTCTTGTCTGAATTTTGATATTGTCTTATTTGTTAGACCCAAATTTAACTTGAATCAAAATTTTTACTAGTGCCAATCCAATACATAATTGTAAATTACCAAAAAATAAAATAACAAAATCAATTCAAGGATAGCAATATAAAAAAGGATGAATTAACTTAAAAAAGAGCGCATAAGAAGTAGAATAATATTTGTTTCTATTAACATATTTTCCAGGGGGATAAATAAAATAATAACATAATTGTTTTAAATGCCCCAAAACTAAAGGGCATCTTACGTCAGATAAGAACTAAAAGAAGGGTCATTCTCTCCTCTTTAGGGGTGGAATTAAATGCCTCTTTATCATCGTTTCTCTTCTACAGCAAGCTCCTTAGGTCGATGGGCTGCTTCTTTTAATGCTCTTGCTTCATCCTCTCTTTCCCAATTTATTTCCTGGTCTACAACATGGGCTCAATCTAAGTAAGCCTTATCAACCTCCTCAGGGGTTAGCTTCATTGGTATGTGAAGTTTAAAGTTTTTCTCCCAAATAGCCTTCCATGATAGGATGCCCATAAGAAAAAGATAGATGAGTGAGGGTATCAAAGTGAGGCTCCCTTTGTTTCTGCCCAAACAAATAAACAATTTGAACTGGAAAGAAGAAGTCATATACTCCAAGTGAATGAAGGATATGTACATTACCCCATTTTAAGGTGGCATGAATTCCTTGATCTTCCACCAAGGAATGAACCAAAAGATCTCAGGATTCTTCAAGAACTCATTCCACTCTTACACACCCATGGGCATTTGCTGAGGCTTCCGCATGAGGGCGTGAACCGGATAGGCCGTAATGGTATACATCCTCATTTTGATTACATGCTTCAAGCGCTTCATGAGCCATATACATGAAAACTTCAAAGGTAAAGAGTATGCTAGCGATAATTCTCCATGTCATCTAGGCCGATTACGGTTAAACCACAACCATGGGAATGTGTGACTTTTTCAATAACAATTGCTCGACAAAGAGAGCCAAGCATGCCAATCCCCACTCGCTACAGAAGGGGAACAGGTGTAGCTAGCAAAAACGTAGGCATATTGTCCCTCTATGCCAAGATTCTGGCCTCGGTAACCCTATGTGAAATGGCTCGCCACCCAAGAGAGATCGATCGTGTTACTATTAGTGACGCTTTTGACTTCTTCAGGTGAAAATGCAAAGAGGGATTGCATGTCTTCCACACATGAGTCTTTCAATTGAGGAATAATAGGCTATCCTTTCCCTCTGGAGAATCGCGAATAGCTTCGCTCGTTCACCATACGGTAATGCCCTAATTGGGAATTGGCATGAAGATTGTTGAACCATTTCCACTATGCTGCTTTAAACAGCCCATAATGTATTTTCATTTGTTTGAGAGAATGTAGAGAGTTCATACCATAAGGCTCTAGGATGCTAACATAAGCCTTACTCGAATTTCGGCTTCAAGAATCAAAAAGAACATCAAATAAGGTCATGTGGAATTCGAAATTAGGCTCAAAGATGTGTAAGAGGATAAAGAGAGTTCACACTAAACTACTTGAAATTAAAGAGTAACGAACTAAAATCATAGAGCAACCTAACAATATAAATTGTCCTATCATTGGAGGCTAGCAACATAATTCATAGGATATTAATTGCCAGTGGGCTCCAAATCATGCTGCTAAGGATGGTATTCGGCTAGTTAGACCCATCAGACCCGATCTAAGTAAGAGGGCCTGGGTCCAATCAAATGAGATTTGACGTGTCCTAAGCAAGTCTTGGTCCAAAGGATGTCAGTTGGGTCTGCGTTTGTGTCTGTGTTTGGGTGTAAAAAATTCAAACCCAGATCTGACCCTGGACACATTTAAGATCCAACAATTTTCTTTAAAAAAATATGAGAAAGGCAATTAACTAAAGTAATTCAAACCCAATAAACCCTAGAGACATGTTGCTTACTGCTGGTGGTTTTCATTACAGTATTATTGTTGATGTGTTAGACATAAGGAAGAACATTTAGTTATGATATGTAGTGCTAGAGTGCTTTTTCATTAAGTATCATGTATTCTAAATTCAAGTTTTGTCGTTAATGGTAATTCATGATGGAATGTGGAAAAAAATAATCTTTAATGTAAAAATAGTCATGGCTAGTTTAAGACCTGTGGACCCACTAAACCCAAAGTGTTTGGATTTGGGTCCCGTCTTTTCATACCAACTTGTCTGAGGTTTGTCCGCATCCAGGGTCAAGTAAATGGGCCTGGGTCCAAGTGTATCCAACTTGGACCCGGTCTGTCGTCATCCCTACATGTTGCTGAGTCAGCAGGTCTCTGACAGACGTGATTCTATCTTTTTTCCTTTAGCTACAATATTTCAAGATGCCACCTCCTAAATCCAATTGTAATCATATTTCACAAAAATACTTATTCAAGTAAAAAAAAAAAATCTCATCCCTCTCTGCCTTTTCTTTATTCCTTTTGAATTTACCACCTAAATCACCCTCATTCAAAATTTTTCACATTAAAAAAACTAGAGGGAAGTAGGTCCTTTTCCATTCAAATTTTAAAATTTTTTGTTTTCATTTCCTTAAGATTTTGCTCGTCGAAAGCTTTTAAATTTTGGGGCACTCAAGTTGCTGCACCCGACCTAAGACTAAAGCTCCAACATTAATAAGTGCAAACACTTAAAGAATGCCTGGCATTGAGCTTAATTCTAACAATGTGGAAAAACTAATAATTCAAAGGAGGAATTATAACCTCAAGTCATTCACTAAAAATTTTCTCAAAAAAAGAACTCACAAGGATGTAATACATTGTCTAAAATATGTAAAATGCCCAATGGGTTTAAATAAAGTCATCACTGATAATAAGGGGGCATTCCCCCTCGAATCCTCATCCTCATTTTCAGGAGGTTCTTCGATGATTTGAATCCTAGTAGTCAAGGAAAACTTGAGGAGTTCGTACCTAGCATACAGGGGTCAATTGAGTGGGGTGGAGGCTAAAACCTAAATGCCAGCTGCTGAGGAACCCTTGCCTATGAGTCACATCGAATCTCAAAGTGGTTGAGAAATAGGGGGAATCCCATTCCTGGCTAAGAGCCCATCCTATAACCTATGAACGCAGCTTAGCCCGGCTATGGTTGAGGCTGAGAAAGGGTGCCCTCTTCACCCCTCATCCCCCAAGGGAAAAGCACCCAATACGGAAGGTGGAGGCAATCCTAACTACCAACTAGTAGGAGTGACCTAACCTCATTGCCATGTAATATGAGGAGTAGACACTACACTAAAAGATGAAGGTGCCTCAGTGGACGTCCTCTAAGCTTCTGAAAAGGGAGTAGAGATCGTCACCTATCCTAAAGAGCGGTAAAGAGGCTATGACCCCCGAGTAGGGGAAGCCTCGTGATGATAAAGCTGGGAAGCCCCCTATGACATATATTAAACTGTAAAAAAAAAAAAAAAGAAAGAATCTAAAAATTGTGAAGGAAAAAGTTAAGGTAAGCTAATTCCACCTCAACCATATCGTCCCCTCAATGGCTGCATCGTTCCTGATTCGATGAATAGTGGCTTTGAACCTAGCCACTACTCAAATAATTAGTATGTTTTCCCCCAATCGAACCTACAAAGTAAACATGAAATGATAAGTAAAAAAAAAGGAGCAAAAGGAAAGAGCTAAAAGGTGAAAGAGTAATGATAAGGGAAAAGAAGCCTAGCCTTTTCTAGTTTGAAGGGGTTATTCGTAAGTCAAGAATGGTAACATCCCTGACCTCCTCACTCCTCTCAAATTGCTACACGCTAAAGGCATAGTGCACCTCACCTTAGTGCTCATCACTGGGCACCCTTCGTGTATTGCAAAATCCAAACCTATCTTGTTTAACGAAATAAAAATAGTTAAAAGAAAACCGAACAAATGAGGAGAACTGGTGGCTTACATTTGGAGCAATGTGAGGCATCAGGACCTCAAGAGTAAAATCACCATAGTCCTCCTCATCTAAGTATTTAACAATTTTCTTTAAGGCATGGGAGGACATGAACATTGTCTATGGATCAAGAGTCTTCAACATTTAAGGTGCCACTTGGTGGTTTAATCGTTTGTTACCATACCAAACATACCCAAAAGGCCTCTCAATAAGGACTCTCGGATGAGAGAGAGCCTACGTTTTGCTAATAAATGCGAGAATACCTTCGATATCCACCCAAGGATCCAACATCATTTGAAGCTAATAAGAAAGTGAGCACTTCAAGAATTCCAAAGCAAGGATGTCACAGAATAAGGGAAGGAAAATGTGCTTACAACCCTAATAGTCTAGTTATTCAAGCTATCCTTGAAGTTATTAATGTCCTTGAGGGTAACAGCCTCTCTCATGTGATTACTCTAAGTCCACCACATGATAAAAGGCATTAGCCTATTGCCTTTAGTACTAGAAGCAATATTGGGGAAGTACTCTAAAAACAAGGGTAGCAGAGGAAAAAGACAATAAGAATTAGAACGCTATGCTAAAGCACTTCGATCCATTAAACAAGCAAGTGAAGTTTACCTCAAGCACCTTCTAAAAGCCTTTTAAGGTGACCATAGGTAAGCTATTCCCTCCCATCTACAAGCCACCCTTAGGTACTTAAGAAGGGTGGGAAAGATTGTGGTTCCCTTATTAGGGTTGCATACCACTACAATATCCTCTAAATTTTCTATCCAATAAAGATGGCATCGGTTGCCTTTGTCAGTAGAAGTGTTGCAACCGAGCAAATGCATCGTGAGCAGGTGAAAGAGGGCATCCAAAGAAC
>NCQT01122676.1:0-10882 GCA_002740465.1 Stenocereus thurberi
ATATATGTATATAGGATTGCAATACATTATTAAACATAAATTATTTGGATTTTTAAACCGTTGATATGTTATTTCTTTCGTGGAAAAAAATTTCCCGCCAAAATGAGTTATCGCTAAAAATTATTTGAAAGTTAGTGATGGAATGCATGATGACGCACTTATACGTTGGGGGGGGAGAAAATGATTTTTCACTTAAAGGGTAGTTTGGCAATGGACAGTAGCAAGGGGGATCTACCTATACCTATAAGTGTTTTAGACAATGCAATCTTCTACAGATACAAAAGTGGATAGTATACTGTCTGCCACGCTTATTAAGCATGATGACATTTTTTCACTGATACCTTATATATGTTTACCTTAAGTGTGGCAAACAATCCCTATCAAGCACATAAGTGTGGAAGGAGGCAACTTTAAATGTAAATAGATGCGACATTCCTTGTAGTAATTTGCCTCTTCAACCAATACATAAAGGGGCTGATCCTTTGGTTATGCAGGGGAGATAATCACTAAAAATCACAAATAAGGTATCAGAAAATATCAAGAAGAGCTTTATGGTTTCTTTTCTAAGAAAACATTCCAGGATTTAGCGAGTGAAATCAATCATCGATTTAAGAAAGTGTCACTCTACTGGGTTCCTAGAAGATTGAGGTGGGATATCCAGGGGTGCTTTTGACAACCTTCTTCCCTTTCTCTTTATTTTTTTCATTTAATTTAGTTGACTGCAGTGTGTTAAAGATGTAACCTTTGATTAGTTTCATACTCGCCTGTTGTAATAATTTGAATTGCGTATCGTTTTACTTTCTTTTGGTAAACATTGTACTTTGATTTTATATGAATGAACGATTCTAACATGTTGCATGACTCTGCGATAGTATGATTAAAGTTGTGACTTTTCGTGTTGATTAGTAGAAATGGTCCACGATGATGGGTGGTAATATGATGCAGCCATTACATTAGCGCACTATCACCCCTTAATCTAGATCCTCAATCTTAGTCTGTGGAGTCAAGGTGCTTCCCACAATAGGGATTTCTCGGGGGNNNTTCGAAAACCATTTTAGAGCAAATCAATAATCCCTTTTAATTATCCCTATCACTAGTGCTTGGCTTCAGAGCCTACAATTGATTTTTAAGCTTTTCCTAAAACTCACTAGTGCCTCTATTAATTGAAGTTTAAAACTTTTATCTTATTTGTCCTCCTTTCTGCATTTCTACAATTAGGTGAATGGATTCAGATCCTGACAGTAGGTCATGTCTAGCCCAAAATTCAAGGCTAGAACTAGCTAGGAACCTAGTTTAGTTCCCGGATGAATGTTGTGTCTCAAAACTAGGCTAGACTGAGCTATTGGCAAAGAGCAGGGCAAGGAGCCAGGTCTAGCTCTAGCTAGGGAACCTAGTAGGGTTCCTTGGTTAGGGCCATGGCCTAGTTTCCAACAGTGGTGTAGGGTAGTTTTGGTTGTATCTTCTTTATTTAAAAAAAGTTAAATATGCTTCTTAAGAATAAAGCGTCGAGCAAGCAAGTCCGATAATGCAGAATTGTGCTCAGGGTAGACTCCCTGGAGTCCATGGTCCTTATAGTGGCGACTCCACTATTGAATGCTTTCTAAGAGGGTGAGATTTCAGCTTCAGTAGGAAATTATCTTAATTATACTTGCATTAGGTATATCTGCATTGTAGGGTGCTGCTTGTTGAGGATTAATAACACCTTTAGGTCAAACCCTGATATTAACCCTCGGGAAAGTAATTGCTCACTTAGTTGGTCCACCTGATTTCAACGGGGCAGACAAGTACTTCACGCACTCCTGACGCATTTTCCTGATCCCACGCAGGAAAGCATGTAGATGTTCTAGGCTTACCATGCACCCTATGGTTGCAGAAGCATACGAGTAGCAATATAAATAGCTCTAAATCTTATGAAACATGTGTAACATAGAACTCTCGTTTAGGCTAGAGTTCATGTGCTAGATTACAATGCAATGTGTCCTTGTATGATTTAACCGTCTTAGCCCAAAGGACTATACATTAATACGTGAGTCTTAGGAGAGCTTGAATTAAGGAAAATTAAGTCTAAGAATTGGATTAGGTGGCTTTTAGGCCAATTGAGTCCTAAAAGGATTCTTGACCCAAAATCTGAATCAGTGCTAGGGTTTAGAGAGTGAAATCACTCGTTTAAAAAAGTGTCACTCTACTGAGTTCCTAGAAGATTCAAGTGGGTTATCCTAGGGGTGTGTTTACAACTTTTTTCCCTTGCTCTTTATGTCTTTTTGCTTAATTTCATTGATTGTAGTTTGGTAATAATGTAACCTTTAATTAGTTTCATCACCGCCCTCTATAATAATTTGAATTCTTTATCGTTTTACTCTCTTTTGGTGAACATTATACTTTGGTTTCAAATGAATGAATGATCCCAACATACTGTATGAACGTATGACAGGATGATTAAGTTTTGATTTCTTATGTTGATTAGTAGAGGTTGACAGTGATGATGGACAGCGATATGATGTGACCCATTTCATCATCGCGCCATCACCCTTGAATTTGGATCCTCAGATTCAATTTATGCAATCAAGATAGTGCCGACACTAAGGAATGCTCGGAGGCCTTTTGAAAACCTTTTTGAAGTGAATCAGCGGTCCCTTTTGGTGCCCTTTTTTATTGTTCCTATTGGTAGCGGTTCACTTCAAAGAGTATAATTGATTTGTAAGTTTTTATTGAAACTCACTAGCGACTCTATGAGCTAAAGTTTAATCCTTGTTTCTTATTTTTCCTCCAATTTACATTTCTAGAACAGGGTCAACGGATTTGGATCCTGATAGTAGGTCATGTCTAGACTAGAATTGGTTGGATTAGTCTTGTGTCATACAACTAGACTGGATTGAGCTACTGGCAAAGACTAGGCCATAGAGCTAGGCCTTGTTCTAGCCAGGGAACCTGATCGGGTTCTTGGTCAGGGTCAAGGCCCAGTTTCTCACAGTCCTGCACGCTAGTTTGGTTGTTTTGCTTTATGAAAAAGATTAAAAAAAATTAAATATGCTTCTAAAAAACAAAGTACCTAGCAAATGATTCTAGTCATTCATGGGGAGATCGTGTTCAGGATAGGCTCCGCAGGGTCCGTGGTCTTTGTAGATTGGTACTCAAAGCAATGAAAGGTTGTGGGCAATGATTTATAAGCTTATATTGGCATTTGCCTGTATGGATGTTTTGAATACTCAACTTACTTTATGAAAATAATTTCTGCAGTCAACAATGCATACCACAATGCTCTCAAGGAACAAAAAAGGATAAAAAGGGAAAGACCAGTCAAACTGAGCTGGAGAGAATATGCGTGGTAGCAAATGTGTACTAACCCATTTCTATGTGTGCATCTGAGATTCGTGATTCTGACATGATCTCTATTCCCACTTAACCATTGGAATGCAATCAAGTGATGCCTAATGTGCACACAGGCAGATTTACAACATAGGAGAGAGAATACACCTTCACATAGTTAGAATAATGTACAATGGTGAGTAGACGTACATGTAGAGATGGCTGATATGGAATTGATGCACAAGGAAAAAAAGGGTAGGTAGCATCAGAAAACGCTAAGCGTAAGCTTGCAAGGAAACCAAAAATAAAAGCAGGAAAGCCAAGAAGTTCAACAATAGGATGTTGTCCAAGGGATTAGGGCAACTGATTGAAAATCTAAACTACAAGCAAAAATAGGTCATCAAAGAAATTGGTTTCTTCACCTTCTTACACTTACAAGTGATACGATATTGAGAAAGCTAGCATTGTGGTTGGTCTGCAACATTAACACTTGCTCCTGCTCTCTGTCGCTTACTTATGGCAGGATGAGGGTGACTGAGGAGGATATGTACATGATACTAGGTCTCCTTAAAGGGTTACTTGAGGTAATTGAGGCTAAAGATGCAACCAATGGAAGTATTGAGTTTTAGGACTACTAAAGCATTGGATAGAGTAGTGGCCTGGCCATGATAGTATCCTTAAATGTGGGGAGATGATGGAGGCAAGTACTTCAAAAGAAATTTCATAGCATTAATAATGTCCATATATTTACGTAGAAACCAAAAAGGGGTGAACTACCTCATACTGAATGCGGTGCCAACAAATGAACTAGGAGTAATGCATAATGGGAGCAGTAATAACATCAATTGATGAGTGGATGAAGAATAGTCAAGATTCTTTAGGGCCCCAATCCTTTCTCTTATTTGATGTTTAAGATTTAAGTTGAAGTCCAACAGTTAGAGAAAGGCAGTAGGTGATCCTAATTAGATACGATTAACGAAGTTTGCATTATTAAGTATGAATTAGTGATCTTTATTAGAAACAATAGTGATTATTATTAGAAAAATTAGTGATCATCCAATGGATGGTCCTTGTATTTTAGCTCTATCGCTAATCTCATCATGCATATATTCTATTTGCATTTGAACGCTTTCAATAAGCTACAAATTAGAGATCATTATATGTCTGATCAGTGATCATTATTATAAAATTTTGTGATCATAAAATATTTCAACATATTACTTTTTGAAAGATTAGTGATCATCATTAGACAAATTTATGATTACTTTAAACCCTTTTCAAAATAAATTAGTGTTGATCCATAGGTAAATTAATGATTATTAGTGGACAATTTAGTGATCACTAAATGCTTAAACATATTAACTCTAATAAATTAGTGGTCACCGTTAGACAAATTATTGATCTAACGGTCTAACTTGATCATGCATAGATTTTCTTTGCATATAAACACTGTCAATAATTGAAAAATAGTGATCACAATATGCCTAATTAGTGATCCCAAAAATATTCCAACCTGTTAACTTTAATAAACTAGTGACCATCAACAAACAAATTAGTGATCATTATTTTGCTAATTAGTGATCAGTACAATGCCCTTTTTTTGCTTCCCTTTTGCTTATAATTTGGATTCATTTTTTTCCTCTCCCATGTGTTTTTGATTCTTGCAGTTGTGCTACACTGAATGTATGGTTTTCAAACTAAGGTCAACACCCCGTCTATCCCAGTGTTGAGAGGATGGACCAATGACGAAATAAAATCTCGAACATAATAGGAATTCGAAGTCAGATTTGGCCAAGGTTATCTCGAGAATTCCTTGGATAGGACCATAACAACTGATGAGGAGGAAGAAGTTAATGGAGAGAAACATCGCAACGGAAGTGTTTTAGTTAAAAGTAAAGAAGAAGATCGAACATGAATGTTATAGGTCAAGGTAAGTCAATGCTTTTTTTTGGCAAAAATGTACTTGTGTTATTTTCCAGTTGTTTTCATCTAAACGAAATTTCTATTTGAGTGCAAGTATTATTTACTTTAATTAGGCTCTTTTTTTAGGATGGTAAGGCGACAACCTCTAAAATCAGCAACAGCCAACTGCTTGCAGAAGTCATTATAGTATTGGAAGAGGTGCTTTCTAGAGAGCGCGCCCCATTCATGAGAATAAGAAAGCTACATTGCACGAGTGATGTGCTCATCAGGAACTCACCTAAGAGGTCAGAGAGTAGAATTCTAGCACTCTCGTCCGACTTGTATGAATCAGAAGGCTTAATAGAGATTGATGTGATTGAGAAGCAGTTTGTGAGCTCCTGAGATACCATGAACAAGTTCCCAAGGTTCACTCCACCTGGTTTCAGCCTTGGGTTCTCTCAAGAGGAGAATCGAGCACCGCCTAGCAGAGTCGTCTTTGTAGATTCGGAGCCTAATATTTCCATAACAAAAGTACATGGACTAAATTGTGATGTGTGGGACATCCTTAAGATAGGTATGATGAGCTTCGCACACTCAAGCAGCACACTATTGGTGGCGGGTACTTCTTATATATTGTTATTCTTTCGCCTTTCCTTGTTTTTGCTCCTTTTGTTTTATTTTTTCATTTTTTTAAAAAAGACAAGTGTTTCTTTCTATGTGATTTAGGATTAGCTGTTCTAATGAGTCTAACAGCACTATTGGTGTTGCTGTTTGAGCAAAGAAAATGGTGGTATGGTTTTTCAAATTTGTCATGTTATTAATGATCTTTGCAAGTAAACATTGTCACTAACATAGAAACTAGTTATCGTCAATAGACACATTGTGATGTAAGACCGCAACTTAATGATTCATACATGATCTTTGTGTTTAACCACTATTAATGATCTACAAATCTAGTGATCATCATTGATAAAATTAATGATCTTTACTATACAAATTAGTAATCACATAATATTGTAACTACTTATAGTAAATTAGTGATAATCATTTATCAAATTAGTGATCATTACTAAGCAAAATAGTGATCATGACTATGCAAATTAGTGATCATCAACTATCATAAGACATACCTTTTCCCAGCATGTCTAAAATTTTTAAGTAATATTGCAACAGCATAAATGATAAGGATTATAACATATAGTAGTTGTCATAATGGTTTTGTTTACGTAAATTGAATATAATGCGATTGCTCATTAAATATATTATTTCAAGGTCCCACTATTAATATGCTCCAGAGAAGAGAACCAAGCATTTGTCACTCGAGCATCATTAGAATTGTAGAGCCTCATCTTTAGATATGAGATGCACAAACAATATGCAACAATGACAAAGGCAAAGTTGTTGTGGTTGAAGTCCTGAAATGATCAAGAGCAAGGTCAGCACACTATAGCATCACAGAATTGCCAAGAGGTAGTTCGTTACTAGTTTTCTTGGGGATCATATTAATATCTATATTTTTATTTTTGTTTTGCCGCTAGTTAGTTTCACCTTACTTTTCTTTTGCCTCTCTTTTAAGACTCTTCCTATGGAATTAGGAGTGCATTTTGGGATGTGAGGTATCCTAGAGGGTTAAAAAAATGAGTCTTGTAGAAATAGCCTTTTGTGAATGGAGTTGATTTACCATGTACTTACTACATTATTGCTTTGCACTGGCCTTGACTCTAGAAAGAGCAGTAGAGGAAAGAGTCTATGCATTCTTTATGCTCTACTTACATGCAATGGAATGTGACTATCTTTGGGGAAAATTCGTACAAAGTGAAAAGCTGTACGTAGTCTTTATCTTCAACTTATCAGAAGACCAGAGGTAGAATAAAAAAATTACATAGGAGTCATTAAGAGATACACATTTCATTACTACCAAAAGGACCACAACCGTAAAGTGGTTTTTGCCTTGCTCATATGCATTTCCCCTCTTCATCGTAAATGCTTGCATAAGTTTTTAAAAGTGATCCATAGCTAACTATTTCCCTGGTGCTAATTTAGTGTCAAATTTGTTTGTTTATTATCTAGCTAAGTGATGCTTTCGAGTCTTGATGGTGATAACCACATTGACAAAACCATCATGGACATCTGGGCACCTATATTGAATGCCTATGAACTGCATACAAATCGATAAAGTGTTCATATGGTTTTCTTTACAAACGAACAATTTGTAAGCTAATTTAATAAAATTTTAATGATATTTTGACATATATGTATGCTTTCATAAATAAAGTGGTTGTCACAATAAATTATCTTTTTATTTTTGAAGTACTCATATGTGAAGACAAAACATGAAAGCTAAGTTGAAGCTAGGTTAGCTCATCAGCTGAACATACAAGGTATCCTTGAGTCCCCATATAAACTTGAAGCGAGTTGACTTCGTACAAATTAAGTAGACAGATTAATTTAGTAATGTTTTTTAAAGTTTTCTTTTGGGGGATATTCTCAGGGCATTTAGTTCTGATAATTTGGTTTTTTTAGTGTTCTTTATTGTTTTGACAACGGATCGCAATTTCTTATTTGCTTCAATTTCAAGGAAAAAACTATGGACATAATTGACCAGAAAAGGAAAGTCCAATGAATGCTACCTTTATGAGTGCTTCATGGATAATTTGATAAACCTTCAAAAAATCTTCATCTTGCTTTATTTGTTTTTGCCGATGCTAATTTATTTATTTTTTGTTTCATATGAGTGGTGGGAAGAAGACTCTTTCAGAGTTATCTCATTGATGAATAAAGTGACAAGAGGAGAACAAATTCCATTGAAGAATTTAAAGAAAAACACATAGACGTGCTGTGCATTCCAAAGGCTTTGAGGAAGATTATGATCGAAGCATTTATGTTCTGAGGCACATGGAGGAGTATAGTGTTTGGGTCTTGGGATGAAGGAATGAGAAAGAATGAAGTGATCATGCTGCTAAAGCTTGTCTAAAGGAAAAAAGTTTCTACTATAATCTTCTTTTTGTTAATTAAGAGATTTAGATGTAAGACGGAATGGCAATTCTTCCCCCTACCTCGCTCTGCTTTTTTGATCTTACACTACTGGAATCTATAAGTCAAGGGCGGAGTACTACGACAACATCCTAGCAATAGTCACCAATATGATTTATGCACATGCGACGAGCATGGTAAATGTTTATGAAAGGATAAAGGTCAAAAAGTCAAGGAAGTAGTGGTGAGCTCTAGCATGCCAGTTCTTCATAATCCTTGGAGTAGTGGTGATCATTAGACTTATAATCAGTGATCAGTATGTATGACATCAGTGGCCATTTAAGTAAGGGTTGAGTTTTTTGGATATTGGCTGGACTTTAGCTCTTGTATAGTTGGTGACTAATACAAATGTAATTAGTGATTAATATGAATAGCATGAGTGAGCACTTAACTAAATGTGTACCTTGTTACCCATTGTAAAGGATTAAGTCCTTTTCTTTTTTGATCATCAATAAACATGGCATCGATGATCAATTGGCATGAGATTAGTGATCATTATAAATACATCTATTGATCTCCAAAACTGCAACTATTGATCACCAATTGACATCATTTATAAAAACATTTTTATAATTTTTAATGTGCATGAACCCCAAATACAAAAACCTAAAGCTCACTCAACTATACTTCAGTGTATGTTTCATGAAAAACAAACATATTTATGTTGATAACCATAAACAGATGTAGTGATCAACAAACACAGTTCTAATGATCACCAAAACTATATTTGTTGATCACTAACACTATTTATGTGTGAGGACATATACTCTGATCTACAAACAAATTCCCAGGGGTCACCGTAATAGCATCAATTGATCACCAAAAGAAATAGTAAGGATCACTAAAACAGAACCTATTGATCACTAACTAGGACGCTTATAATTAAGGATATGGTGATCACCACAAATAGATATAGTAATCACTGGACATAATTCTAGTGAACACCAAAACTATAACTGTTGACAAACAATTGATATTATTTATAAAAACATATATTTTCATTTTTTTGCCAGTGAAATTTTTCTCATGATTTGTTTCTTAAGTTGTAATAAACCTTAATTTACCATAAAATGTATGTGTCCATTTCGTGATCTCTTATTGTTCATTTTTGTTCATTGTTTAAATTCTAGATGTTCATTTTCTAGAAGACAAAATTTGATTTTTTAATCATTATATGGTATATGCTTAAAAGTTAAATATTTGTCTTTTCATATTTAAAGGTTCTCCTCTTAAAATCTAAACATCTATATGGCTAATGAAATTATTCTTGTGATTTATTTTCTTAAGTGCCAAAAAAAAAAAACCTTAATTGAACATGGAAATGTATACATTTTCGTGTTATGATCTCTAAATATTAGTTTCCATGCATTGTTTATATTGATTTTCTAAAAATCTTCATTTTCTAAGAGATAAATTTCATTTTTAATCAGTAAATGTCCACTGCTTAAAAGTTTAAAAATTGTTCTCCTATATAAAATCCAAATATCCATTTTCTGTAATCTCAACATTGCGTCTTTCAATTCTCACCAAAAACAAAAAAAGCATTAAGTTTTTAAAAACCCATATTTCCTTGTTTATATCCTAATCTAAGATAACATTTAGTTAAGATAAGCAACCAATTCAACATCCCAACTAGAAAAAAAAGGAAAACATGAAAAACCAAAAAGAAAAGAAATTGCAAAGGCATTGTTTAAAGGTTAAACGACAAGCTAGCAACTCCTCATTGTCTCGAATGCTTCTCGCTTTCCATCTCTCACTCTTCTATATCATAGTTTGAGTTGTCTTCTTCATCAATCTTCAACCATGATTTTAAGATCCTAGGACATATTTTGTGTTTTGGAATGTGATACTCTAGAAATTACGCTTGATATTCAATTCCTTGTTGAGTTTTCATAAACTCATTTGCTTGTTTAGAGATTTATGTTTGATTTCTACACTACTTTGTCGATTCGTACATCTTTGTTAACAATCTACTTTAAATTCTACTTTCAAAAGCTTCCAATTGGCTTTTGCACTAAACAATTGCTTTTTGTTCCATATGACTCTACCACATGAAGTAGCAGTTGCATTGATTTTTGAGTTTTCGACAACCTTTATGACTTTTAGTTTATTTTCTACTTATATTGTTGAATTTCAGCATGCTTAGGGAAATACTCAGTCTTCAACAGTGTTAATTGCTGAAACTTTTAGTTTAACATGAGTATGCTTTTCATATAGTGTTTTGTGCTGACCAAGGAACAAGTATCCTTTACGTCGAATAGATGATATGTTTGACCAATTACAAGGGGTTGGACAGTTTTTAAAAACTAACTGGAGATAGTTTCCGCAAGCTTATAATTAAACTGGGGGATATTCGCAAATTGCCTTCAGCACTAGATATGGTCACTATAAATTTATGGTGGTGTCCTTTGGACTGAAACATGTTGCTACCACATTCATGGATCTCACAAATAGAGTTTTCATGCTTTAGTTGGATAAATTTACGGTGATATTTATACATGACGGGGGTGTTTGGTAAGCAGCTTTTTAGGGAGTTTTTCACCCAAAAGAGTTTTGTTGATCAAAATTAGCTGTTTGACCTAGTGAAAAAGCTAATTTAAGTGTTTGGTTCAATAGCTCTTTAGAAGAGCTATTTGGTTCC
>NCQT01122779.1:4966-19553 GCA_002740465.1 Stenocereus thurberi
CACCTCAACTCTTCTAGTGGGGCATTATATTCACCTACTGTTGAAGCGGTAACCCACTATGTAGAAATTTCCTTGACTATTTATCTGGTTGCTTCTTTTCGGATACCATGCTTGGCTACCTCCTTCAACAAATTCTCCTTCAAGTGTCGTAGGAAGTAGCGGCGGTACTCTTTGCTAAAAACTTGTGCAATAACAATGGTAATTATAGGGTTCCTATCTAACATTATCATGGGCTTCAAACCCCTAAGAACTTAGCAACCATTTCCAAGAACCATACCCATTCTTTAATTTTACCTGACACTATACCATATGCGAAATTCAAAACGTGGTTGTCTGCATCCAACTGGCCAGCAAAGTCCCCTTAGAAGGTCCACTAAGATGGGTGCCGTCCATAAATAGTATCATCCTGCATCTAAGCTTGAAGCCATTAACATCAGTAACATATCAACAAACATTTTGTTAAACCTCAATCCATCAACCTTACAAAATTCCAAAGATCCTAGGTTTGCTTGGACGATGCACCGCACATCTTATGCAGTAATTTGTAATGATCAAATGGCTTCTAAAGCACCATCATGCCTGGAATTCTCTTGCTCTCCATGGCTACATATATGCAAAGTGAATCTCTAACTCCAGCTCCAGATCTTGCATAATGTCTCTGAGAGAATAATCAAGACATAACCACACTTTATGCTCAATGATGTGTGTAAGAGGTTCGGCTCTAACATGTTGTCTTCCCCATACACTCATCTAGCACTAGTCCCCAATAGTGTGTTTATGTTGGCCTCTAAAATCTTTTAAAGACATCACTTATGTGTTCTTCTCACCTCTAACACATATATAGAAAAAATAGTCTGTTGCATCGTATCTCACCATAATTATTTGCTTGCAGTTCCTCTTAAACCAGTAGCTGAAGTGGTTCACAATTGTATACTTGTAGATCATTTGTCGAACTGTTTATGCTGATTGAAAGATTTGTCTCACTCCCTTGATTAATTTCTTTCATATGCTCACCTTGCAATAGTAACGTTGCACTTACAAACTTGAACCTGGCCAAACATTATTACTTTTGTTGTTCCCTTCATCACACGCTCTTTCTTTAGCGCCTTCATCACACCCTCTTTCTGTTGTTTCTTCATCACCCGCATCATCTGAAGCCACAGAGATCTAATTGTCATCAGACAGTTTGATGATTTTCTCTCCTACTCTCAGCTTGCTTTACTGGTGACCACCAACACATCCACCCCTTTTAGTCACCAATGACATGTAATTTCAAGCACAAAAACCAAAAAGTTACTTATTTTTTTTAAAAGAAAAAACATTGAATAATATAGTTCTTCAAAATACGTCTTCATAGATGACCCACCTTTTTAGTGCTTCTTGTTTGTCATCTCCCTTCTGACCCTTTTGCATAACAGCATGACCATTTCTCACACTAGTGCTACATACCTGCCTTCATCGCAAGTGTGGGTTCGTCCTTCCTATGCTGTAGTACCCTTCTGTGCCTGCCTCCTCGGATCATCATTGCCACCCACATACAAATAATCATCCTCATCATTTCCCTTGATTATCCTTACATCCATATCCTTCTCAACGACCATGAACATTTATCGGTCATGCTTTAAATTGTACCATAGTTTGTGTTCTGACAAATCACTACCTATATTCTTCGTGACCATTCTTCGCACCTCCTCTACCCTTATTCTCTCCTTCACCAGAATGCATTTCCTTGACATGTGATATGTGTTACTTTTTCACCTCACCTTCCTCCAATTCCCCCCATGACACATATACAACTAGTGCTCTCCTCCCACCACTGTCTCCTATAACAGCACCGTCTACCATAAAGACATCGTCTACATAAGTTTTTCGTGAACATCACAACAACTACTATCTGTAATCCCTTCCCATGGCAATCATTACCTCAATATCTTCCCTATTGCACTGCATATCATATGATAATACCATTTTATCATCTTAAAGAATATTACATCATTTATCCACACAAGTAGCTTACATAGTCCCTACCACTTTAGCTTTTGGTGTACCTATTCAATACACTGTGTCTAACATGATACACACTAAATGTTCCCTACGTTTACCGGTTCCATGTTCATGGTGAATTCAACATGATCACCCTTAGGTAACATCATCACCGTATTTTTACCCCATCCTACATTCCCCCCTGTTGACTCATAAAATTTGGTTTGCACAACTACTAGTACACTACCTTGGTAAGCATTGAACTACAATATGGCATAAGTTTAACCCAAAATATTTACCATTCATACCACCAATAACAATGATGACAACGTCATTTCACTAACCAAATGCTTACATTTATAACCATTTTTGACATACTTGTTGCTTACCAAGCTACTTGTAGTTGTTTACCCATGTCATATCTTCGAAATCCTTCATCCTTCATGTTCACGGGTCACCTATTAACATCACATATCCGCCATCAGCAAACACTACCAACTTAGCTCCGGCCTCCCCATGGTCGTTGTCAGATGAACAGCTATGTACGTTACTTCACCTAGTTCTTCTCCTACAATTACAAATTGTTGATGAAATTCGACCCAGATTTGACTCACTTTTGAAGAATACCTACTAAGGTATAAAGAGGTTGAGGAATAGGTTGAGTCATGAGGGGGAGAACACCTTGCATCAAGTAGAGAGAAAAACNNGATTTGGGTAGAGATACAGAATCTTTCAATCAGTCTTGGTAGAGAGAGAACAAGCAGCATATTAGGTGGAGAGAGAGTGAGCAATACATTATTAAGGACAGCTTCTTCATTCACCAATGCAATGCATTTTAGTAGACGTGTAAAAAAATTGACTTAACCTGAACACCAGACCTAAACCCGCTAAAAAAATTTGAGTTTTGAACACAATTTTCTTGATCCGAATTCGAAATAAACTGAACCCCAAAAACCAGCAAATTTTTGGATCAAACCCGACCCAAACCTACACGCTTAACCTGAATATTATATCCTTTTTTTTTTTTACTGTTTTTCAATTTTTTCTTCTTAACAATAGTAGTTTTTCAGTAAAAAGAATCATTTATAAAGACGTTATTTCATTATCAGATCCCTGCATAAGCTGGACGTTGGTGTCGTTCTTTCCCAAATTCATTCCCATAAAATAACATCATGTACAATTTATAAATGTAATAGTTTTAGAAAATGGATATGAAGTAAATATCTTGTCTTAAGAAAATCAATTTAGAATAAAAAAGTATTAAAAATGTGCAAATTATTCCATTATATTCTTAGTGACATGAATATGCCTCATCGCATATTGAATAATATTAATCTTTAATAATCTAAATTTTTGATGTTATAATTAATAGGTAATTATGACATCTTGTCAGTCTATAATATTCTTTCATTTGGTTTCCTTCTAATTAGTCTCGAACTTGATGTCACCAATGGACCAATTTGTGTTTGTATTAGGATTGGCCTACTAATAAAGCATACATGGTTAGGAAATGGTACATTAATTAACAAACCATCGAATTATTACATAGGTTATTAATGAGTCGAACCACTCCAACTCGTTAGCATGCTTTAGATGAGCCGACTCATGAATCACCTAGCCCATTATTAATATTACAATATACAGGTCAACCCACTCAACGTTAATCATTGTTCACCTGTACATGATGCTCATATATCATATTGAAAAGTTTGAATATTTTTTATGTTCTTTTAATAAATTACAATTACAATGTTTGTTCATTAAATACAAAAAATTTTCACTAATAAATATGCCGAGATTTTGACTTTGGCAAAAAGAGAAATAACTCACTAAAAAAGCATTAAACCCATTGGGTTGACCTGAAGCCCATAAAACCGAAATAGAACAGCCCGTATTTTACCCGAACTCGAAATGCACCAAATTTGTATTTTACCGAACCTGAATACACCCAACCCGTATTTAATCTACCCGCCTGAACTGATAGGTTTACATTTTAGCCCACTTAACTTTCCCTCCAGAAGCAACACATATTTGTTGCAAAAAAATGAGTTAGTTGTAAGCATATTATTATCAACCTGCATGTAATTTCCTTATATAAAAAAATAATAGACAAATTCCTAATCACTCTTTATAAGAGAAACATCGTCTCTAGACATTGACCTAGAGAATCTAATGATACTTCGCTGCAAAGGGTATAACCCTCAACATATCCAACACGATTGACGAGCCACTTCTTGCAATTCAACTCTGCAGCATCGGCACCTAGCACCTCATAACTCCTTTTTTGAATTCGAGTATGATGGTCAGCCATTTGTTGAACATCATTGTACCCATTATACATCCATCTCTTGAGTCTCTTTTTGCACTTGTAATCTTCCATATGCCACTCAAAGGGGTTAGAGTTAACTAATGCAAAAATATGCCACTCTGCAGTTGAAATAGTGTCATAAGTTCTTTGGTCAAGTCTTTTCCTTTGCCATGATTAATGTTTCTTCCTTTTGTTTGTCTTCCTTCCTATATGAACACTTTAAGCTGGTGTAAGACATTGAAAACGCCCGTCATAGTTTGCTCCTGATATTCCATCTTTGTACCATGAGTAGTTGAATCCTCCTTATTTATGTTGCTTGAACTATCTTCCATGATGGGCTCTCCTTTTGCTAACTCTCTAACAAAGCCCAATCCTATAAATTATTATTATGCCTTTGCTAAGTTCAAACAACCAAATATATGATTGTTCTAATAATCATAAAATCCCATTACGCTTCCTTACACGACTCTATTATAAGTTGAGTAAGATAGTCGAAGAGATCTTTGTGTGCTTTGTTGTTCGTTTCCCTTGATAAGTGGAAGACAAGATCTACAGAACTATTAACGTCCATCAAAGAAAATGCCTAAGACATGGTAAGATTACTACTCGTCCTACCCTTTGCACTTGTTGCAGCGGTTATTATTGAACTGGAATACGTACTTATCCTATCAAAGTCCATGTCCAAGTGATTAGGTATCTCATCCTTAGCATTAGGTTCCTCACCTATAGGCCTTGTAACTAAATCACCTCCTGCACAAGAAGTTTCTGGGCCGAAAGAAGTATTACTTGAGACTTTCCCAGGAGATCCTAAATTCAGTATCTCTACTTCATGGGCTTTGGCTGGCGCTTTATATTCAACTGTAGTCCATTCTATGTGCCCAAACTATGACTCCACATGAGGAGATTCGTCCACGTGACTACCTTCTTCACCCGATCCCTTTAGCTCCCTATAGCTAATGTCAACCTGAGCACTTTCACTTTTAATTCTTACAAGTTCCTTTGCAATCTCATAGTTGTTGAGCTCAATCTGGGCAACTTCCTTTAAGTCACTTATAGCTTTGCGAATGTCATACAAAACTAAAGCTGCTTTTGCTCTCTTAAATAGAGCGTTGGTATTACTTGGCTCAGATTCAATAATCAAAGAACACAAGAACATTGCTGATTCAAAATTTCCTCATTAAAGCTCCAAAGCAATTAGGTTAAGATTAATAAAAATAGCTAAATGTCCAAAGAGAACCTCATATCCATCTAATGCCATACAACTGAAGTGTGACAACTTTATGCCAGATAAATAATATGCTGAGGCCCTGGCAAAATCACTTTTTTTAAAGCATTTATTCCCTTCTTCCTTTAAATACTTAACTATATGAGGAATTTCATCAGGTCCATCTAGTTGAAACACAACATCAATGATTTCTTCCAATTCATTGTCCTAAAGATGAGTATAAATAAGAGTCGCTTGAGGTGGATTGTTGATGCCCCCATCTAACAAAGTGTTAAAGAGGTCCATACTTTGATTCCACACAACTCCATAATGACAGACCTAGTTTCTAGATTCGCACCCCACACAAATCAAAAACAACCAACTGAAGATTCCAAAGGACACCAACAAGAACCAACCTAGAGTAATTTGTAAATCCTAATTTCCTTCTTTTTGTTTCCAAAACATATTTGAGCAAAGACTACAAAGTAAGCAGATAACTTATTTGACATAAGATGCAACTTCTAAACTACCTACTATAAGCAAATTAGGGACAATTGTAAGAAATAGTTAACACTAGACTTGTCAATTCAGGCAGGCGGGTCAAATACGGGTTGGGTGTATTCGAGTTCGGATAAAATACGGGTTGGATATATTTTAGGCTCGGATAAAATACGGGCGGGCGTATTTCGGTTTTACGAGTTTCGGATCAACCCAACGGGTTTGAAGCATCTTTTGAGTTAATTATGTCTTTTTTTGTTGAACTCAAAAATTCAGAATATTTATTACTTAAAATTGTTTATAGTTAATTGATGTATGCTGGTCCTTGCAGGCCTGGATGAACAACAAGCTAGCAACTCAACATGGAAGATATGAACTGGCCTAAAGGAATTAATTCCACCAACCAAAACTGTAGAGATTCACCACCAACCCCTTAAAGTAGAATGCACCAGGAGAATTGGATAAAGAATCACTCTCAGACACCTCCTGAACCGGCTAAAGTTAGAGAGACTTTGAGAGAATTTTGCTTAAACCAGCAAGGGGTGTTTTCATTCAACATAATCTGAGTATTACAGCAAAGGACAGGCCTTAAATATCAGGTTACAATTAAGAGATCAACGGCCACAACCAATTCTAGCCAAAATTAGAAAATAGAAAGAGACCTAAACTAGCTTAATTCAGCTGCTGACTGGATTCTTAACACCTAAACTCTTGCTTATCTCCATTATTGAGGTGTCAACCCCTAATATCATCAAAGTACTTGCTAATGATGATCTTGGGAAGAGGTTTTACAGCTGATTGCACCAGGTTAAGCAAGCCTGTCAGCAAGTACAGCATCCTGAAATCCAAGGGGTAAAAGACATTTCTTGCATTCTAAAGGTGGATAAAAGCTGATGCTAAGGAAGCTAAATCGGCAACTTTAGCGCCTTGTTAGATAAATATTTAGACACATTTTCAAGCCCTTAGATTGATCAAAATGAGCTGCTAAGTTAAGGACTAAAACCCTCCCTTAAACTACTACTGCTGCTGCTGCTACCAGAATTAATTCCATGGTAAAATCAAGTAACCTTAATCATTTAGGAGCTGGATGTGAGTTGATAAATGAGTTAGGGTACTGATGAAAAGGGAATGAATTCCTTTGGTATGACTGAGCTACTGAAAGCAAACATAAAATAACCTCAAGTATGCTGACTGCAGGTTGCCTTTATTACACTGAACTGAAACTAAGGCTACTGCGTGAGCCTCAAAAGACTTGGTTTGGCTAGCAGTGATGCTAGAGTGTCCAAGAAAGAAAAGACCTTTCCAAGGTGGCTTCCAAACTGAGTTGCATTGCCTCACAGAACAGATTTTGTTGGTGACTGAACATCAAACCCTTCTCAGGTTTTGGACGAGGGTCTTGAACTGGCTCTTAGTCAGAATCATCCTCCCCTTCTTTGAGAGGATTTGCACTCAAATTCCCAAAGGCAATTTCATCCTCTATGTAAGGACTCAGATCACCCACATTGAAGGTGGCTGAAATAGCCATGTGCCCTGGGAGTTCCAATTTGTAGGCATTGGCTCCCACCCTTGCTAGAACTTTAAAAGGTCCATCCCCTCTATCCTCCTGGTAGGAACCTCTCCTTCCTAAGGTGCAACAAAACAAGGTCCCCAGGCTGAAATTTTATGCCTTTATTGTTCTGGTTGGCCTTAGCCTTGTAGGTTTCATTAACCCTTTCAATGTGTGCTCTAACCTGTTCATGGAGCCTCTTCATTTCTTAGGCCCTCTTTTTAACCTCAAAACTAACCTTACAGTCAGTAGGTAGAGGAATAAGATCAATAGGGTTCAGGGGGTTAATCCCATACAATGCCTCAAAAGGTGAACAGCTAGTAGCTTTAATAGGTGTTCTGTTGTAAGCAAACTCAACATGAGGAAACTTAACATCCCATTCCTTTAAGTTCTTCTGGATCATGGTTCTTAAGAGGGTGGATAGGGTTCTATTGGTGATCTCAGTTTGGCCATCAGTTTAAGGATGGCAGGTTATGCTATGTAGGAGCTTGGTACCCAACAGATGCCATAAGCTTCTCCAAAAATGAGACAAAAACTTGGTGTCCTTGTCACTTACAATAGTTTTAGGGACTCCATGCAGTCTGATGATTTCTCTAAGGTACAGATCAGCAATATGAAAGGCATCATTAGCCTTATGACATGCCACAAAATGAGCCATTTTGGTGAACCTGTCTATCACTACCATGACTGAGTCTTTACCCCTCTGTGTCCTAGGTAAAGCAATGACAAAATCTATACTTACATCCTCCCAAGGCCTTAATGGGACAGGAAGGGGTGTGTAAAGACCCTGATGGAACCGGCTCTTGGCTTTATGGCAAATAGAGCACCTGGACACTACCCTGTGCACATCTTCCTCCATTTTGGGCCAATGAAAGTGCTCCTTCAGAATATCCAAGGTCTTGTTCATCCCAAAGTGTCCAGCAAGTGATCCCCCATGGGCCTCTCTCGCAGTAACTCCCTCAATGGACATGCTGGAATACATAGTTTGTTCCCCTTGAATAAAAACCCATCTTGCATTACATAAGGCCCTTGAGCTGGAGTGTTGCTGACTAACTCCTGGAAAGCTGAATATTCAAGGTAATAGACCTGAATGGACTGCAATCCCAGTAGCTTTGCACCTAGAACAGAGATCAAAGCATATCTCCTTGAGAGTGCATCTGCTACCACATTTTCAGTTCCCTTCTTGTGCTTGGCAGAAAAGCTGAAAGCTTGCAGAAACTCTACCCATTTGGCATGCCTGGCATTAAGCTTAGGTTGGCCATTAAGATACCTTAGTGCTTGGTGATCTAAATGTAGGACAAAAGCCTTAGGCTTTAGGTAGTGACTTCAGTGACTCAAAGCTCTAACTATGGCATAGAACTCTTTGTCATAGGTAGAGTAGTTGAGTTTTGGACCACTAAGCTTTTCACTGAAGTAGGCCAGAGGCTTCTTGAGTTGTGTAAGAATAGCTCCAATGCCCACCCCACTAGCATCACTCTCTACTTCAAATAATTCTTCAAAGTTGGGCAAGGCTAGGACAGGTGCTTCACATAACCTCTATTTGATGGTCTCAAAAGCTTTCTGTGCTATTGGAGCCCAGGAAAAGCTACCCTTCTTCATGCATTCAGTAAAAGGAGCCATGATTGTACGAAAATCCTTGATAAACCTTCTGTAGAAGGAAGCTAATCCATGGAAGCTTCTGACTACAATGACTGAGTTAGGTACTAGCTAGGATTTAATGGCCTCAATCTTGGCTTCATCCACCTGAATTCCATCACAGGACACCACATAACCAAGGAAGATAACCCTTGGCACTAAGAACTCACATTTTTCCAACTTCTCATACAGTTTCTGGCTTCTAAGGTTGATGAAAACCTGCTTAAGGTGTTGAATGTGATCAAACTCAGTTTTACTGTATACAAGTATGTCATCAAAATACACAACCACAAACAGACCTATGTAGGGCCTAAGCACTTCATTCATCAACCTCATGAAGGTGCTAGGTGCATTAGACAAAATGGCATGACAAGCCAATCATAAAGCCCTTGCTTTGTCTTGAAAGCAGTTTTCTATTCATCCCCTTCTCTCATTCTGATCTGATGATAGCCACTTCTTAAATCTATCTTAGAGAAGATCTTGGAACCATGTAGTTCATCCAACATATCATCAATTCTAGGGATAGGATACCTGTACTTGATTGTAATGTTGTTGATGGCCCTGTTGTCTACACACATCCTCTAGGCACCATCCTTCTTTGGTACTAACAATGCTGGGACTGAACATGTACTCATGCTTTCCCTCACATAACCCCAATCAATCAGCTCCTGGACTTGCCTTTGCAGCTCCTTGGTTTCAGTAGGGTTGCATCTGTAGGCAGGTTTATTTGGCAATGGGCCTCCAGGGAATAAATCAATCTGGTATTCTATACCCCTTTTAGGAGGAAGGCCAGGGGGTAAGTCTTGGGAAAAAAATATCCTAAAACTCCTCTGTCAGGTGCTGAACAGAAGGGTGTAGGGTTGTTGTATCTGAGTTAGGAGTAAATTCTAGCATTAGCATAGCAAACACAGGTTTTCCCTTGGTAATAGCCCTTTCCACTCTTCCCCCATTGATAAGTAAGGCACTCTCTTTGTGTATAACCCTCCCAGTTTCAGGTTTTTATCTTTGGTTGGGGGGTAAAGGGGTCAGTGTCATCTTTTTACCCTTCAGTTTGAAGGAATAAGTGTTGGATTGGCCATAGTGAGTGACATCCCTATCAAACTGCCAAGGTCTGCCTAGGAGCAAATGGCAAGCATCCATTGGCAAGACATCACAGAGAACTTCATCATGATATTCATCAATTGAAAAAGGAACTAAGGTTTACTTGGAAACTGTTACCTCATTCCCCTTTTTGAGCCATTGCAAGGTATAGGGCCTAGGGTGACTAATGGTGGCTAGATTCAGCTTGCTGACCATTTCAGTGGAAGCTACATTAGTGTAGCTACCCCCATTTATAATCAGGTTGCATATCTTGTTGGCTACCTTGCATCTGGAGTGGAATATTTGCTCTTTTTGATTAGCTTCAGGTAGGGCTTCAGTGGTATGAAGGACCCTTGTGATCATGAGCATCTCACCTTCTTCAGGTGGCAGGTAAGAGGTTTCACCTTGTTCAGCAGAGTCTTCTTCTTCATCCTCTTCTACCTCCATGTGATCCAGTTCTTCAATTTCTCTAATTGTGAGTACCCTTCTGTTGGGGTAATCTGCTTAAAAGTGGCCATAGCCATGGCACTTGAAACATTTCTTTTGACTTTTTGGAAGGTCTTTGGCAACCTCCTTTCCCTTTCCCTTATCATCCTTATGGTAGGTTCTGACTTGTATCAATTATAGGGTTTCATTAGCACAGTAGGTTTAGGATGGGCAGTAGAGTAAGGTCTTCTGGACTTAAGCTGTTTTTCCACCTTAACAGCTAGCTTGCATGCATCTTCAAATGTCCAAAAAGGTTGCAACTCAACCCTCTCTAAACTGGCAGAGTTCAAGCCTTTGAGAAACCTGGCAATGGTCTGTTCAGGCTTTCCCTCAAGGAACATCTGATCTACAACTGCTCGAACTCTCCGATGTATTCTTCAACCTTTATTCTCCCTTAGTGCAAGGAAGTGACCTTCAGATACAGTTCTTGCTTATAGATGGCTGGCAAGAACCTCTTATCCATATGCTTTTTCAGTTTCACCCAAGTTTTAACCTTAGGCTTGCCTTCCAAGGCCCTGGTTCTCTTTAGATTCTCATACCATAGTGAAGCATACTGCTTTAGCTTGAAAACAGTGAGCTTGAAGGCCTTTTCCCCATAATATCCTTTGATTTCTATGATTCTTCCCATAGCCTGAACCCATTCCAAGCAATCTTCAGGCTTTAAACTCCCATCAAATTCAAGGGCCTCTATTCTGAGATCCTTAAGATCATCCCTGTGCATTCTCCTTCTTCTAGGCCTAGCATCTCCAGTGGAAGATTCACTGCCATACTGAGAATCAGGAGGGGAATTAGAACCTCTAAGAGGGTCCTGAGGTGGTTCCCTTTCTCTTCCTCTAGGCCTATTCATGAGTTGTTGAATCTGAGTCGCAAGGGTTCTGATACTTTCTTACATTTCCAAAATAGCTCGATCACTCCTAACTTCATGAGCTTGTTCCAGAGAGAGACCTCTTAGACCTCTCACAGGTTGCTGGGGTGGAGAGGAAGTGTTTTCCCTGTCTATCTTGGTGTTTGGGGTAAGAAAATCAGAGTGTCGTGGCTGTTTGAAGAGCTTGATTCTTTGTGGCTGGAATTGTATTTGGTCTGACAGGGTTTTCTTGTGTTTAAACAACCAATGAACGAAGCTAGGAGAGAAAACAGCAAAGAATAATGGAAGTAACTCACCATGAATCAAGTTTGGGCTCTGATACCAGCTGATGTATGTTGATCCTTACAGACCTAGATGAACAGCAAGCTAGCAACTCAACATGACAGATATGAACTGGCCTAAAGGAATTAATTCCAATAACCAGAACTGCAAAGATTCACCACCAACCCCTTAAAGCAGAATGCACCAGGAGAATTGGATAATGAATCACTCTCAGACACCACTTGAACAAGCTAAAGTTAGAGAGATTTTGAGAGAATTTTGCTTAAGCTAGCAGAGGGCGTTTTCATTCAACATAATCTGAGTATTACAGCAAAGGACAGGCCTCAAATATCAGGTTACAATCAAGAGATCAACGGCCACAACTAATTCTGGCCAAAATTAGAAAATAGAAAGAGACTTAAACTAGCTTAATTCAGCTGCTGGCTAGATTCTTGACACCTAAACTCTTGCTTATCTCCATTATTGAGGTGTCAATCCCTAATATCATCAAAGTACTTGCTAATGATGGTCTTGAGAAGAGGTTTTCCGGCTTATTACACCGGGTTAAGCAAACCTGACAGCAAGTACAGCATCCTGAAATCCAAGGGGTAAAAGGCATTTCTTGCATTCTAAAGCTAGACAAAAGCTTACGCTAAGGGAGCTAAATTTGCAACTTTAGGGCCTTGTTGGATAAATATTTAGACACATTTTCAAGCCCTTAGATTGGTCAAAACAAGCTACTAAGTCGAGGACTAAAACCCTCCCTTAAACTACTGCTGCTGCTGCTGACCTGCTGCTACCGGAATTAATTCTATGGCAAAATCAAGTAACCTTGATCATTTAGGAGCTGGATCTGAGCTGATAAATGAGTTAGGATACTGATCAAAAGGGAATGAATTCCTTTGGCATGACTGAGCTACTAAAAGCAAATATAAAATAGCCTCAAGTATGCTGACTGCATGTTGCCTTTATTACACTGAACTGAAACTAAGGCTACTGTGTGAGCCTCAAAAGACTTGGTTTGGCTAGCAGTGATGCTAGGGTGTCCAAGAAAGCAAAGACCTTCCCAGGGTGGCTTCTAAACTGAGTTGCATTTACCTCACAGAACAGGTCTTGTTGGTGACTGAACATCAAACCCTTCTCAGGTTCTGGATGAGGGTCCTAAACTGGCTCTTGGTCTGCATCATTAATTAAAAAGCATTATAATTGTAATTTCTTCAAAGAATATCAAAAATATCTGAACTTTTGAACTTAGTGTATGAAATCCATGTACGGGTGGACAGAGTCATTTTTGGATAGGTTGGCCCATATATTAAATTATTAATAATTGGTCGGGTCATTCATGGGTCAGCCCATCTGAAGCATGTTAACGAGTTAGAGCAGTTCGATTTATCAATAGCCCGTTTAATAATTTGATATTTTGTTAATTAACCTAGCCTTACCTAACCAGACATGCTTTATTAGTACGTTGATCCTAACACTCACATAAGTTGGTGCATTGCCCAACATTGCATCAGATTCGAGACCAATTAGAAGGAATCCAAACGAAAGAATATTATATATGCGCAAGATATTATAATTATTTGTTAATTATAAAATAAAAATTTTTGTTTATTATAGAATAATCTTATTTAAAATGCGATGGGACGTATTCATTTTATCAATAATATTATGGTATGACTCGCACATTTTCAATACTTATCCAGTTCTAAATTATTTTTCTTAATATTAGAGTTGTTTCAGGGCCATTTTCTAAAATTGCACCATTTATAAGTTGTATATGACGTTGTTTTATACGTAAAAATGGAAACCATTGTCTAATTTGAGAAGGGATGTAATAATTGTATAACGTCTCTCTAAACAATTCATTTTAATCAAAAATATTATTGTTAAGAGAAAAAAATTAAAGAAAATAAAAAGTAAGTACATAATATTCGGGTGAGTTTATTTGTCAATTGTAATTCCAATTTTGTTTAACTTATATGTGTAATTTCAACTCTAGGTTAAATCTCAACTTGTAGATTAGTTTATTGTATTCTTTAATTTTTGAGTTTATTTACCAATTTCAATTCCAACTTTGTTTAATTTATAGGTTTCATTTCAATTATATGTTAGCTCTTAATTTGTAGATTGCTTTGTTTTTATAATTGAATTTGTGAGTTTATTTTCCAATTTCAATGTAAAATTTGTTTAATTTATATGTTTAATTTCAATTCTAGGTCAAAATGCATAGATATTTCAAAAAGATAACTAAGAAATCCTCGTCGTTACCTTTAAGTTCGAAATCTTAAAATTCACCATTGAATGAAGAAGGTGGAAACAATGTCACTCAACCACAACCACCATCTTATGTTGTAAATACGAATTACATTCCCTCTTCTACTCAAAGAAGCAGGGTTGATGCAAATGCTCTTCCATCTGATCCGGAAGAAAGAAAACCAATATTACAATACCATCTAGATGAACGTGATGAGGTAAGAAGAGCTTATCTTCAAAAAGGCCCATTTCAACCCCAAAATCATGCTTTCCCTCAAACATTCATGTATGAAAATAGTCGTCGATTCAATAATGCTTGGTTTGGTGAATATGGCAATTGGTTGGAATATAGCATAAGGGAAGATGCTGCATTTTGCTTGTATTGCTATTTGTTCAAAACTGAAGAAATAAGCCATTTTGGTGGAGATGCATTCGCAACAAAAGGATTTAAGAGTTGGAATAAGA
>NCQT01122789.1:0-14231 GCA_002740465.1 Stenocereus thurberi
AATTTCCCTCTGCGGGGTTAGTCCTGGTAACTCCTTAGGGAAAACATCTTCAAATTCACAAACTATAGGTATATTCCCCGCTTTCTCTTCTTTTGTTTGGGTGTCTATCGTATAACACCAATATCCAATACACCCCTGATATGACAGCTTACTTGCTTTCATAGCGGAAATCAAAGAACAAGATTTTGCCTCTCTTTGCCCATAAAAACACTCTTTTCTCCCGTTTTCATCTTTCAAGATAACCTTAAGATCTTCACAGTCAATTTGGGCTCTATAAGTGTGCAACCAATTCATCCCCAAGATGATATCAAAATCAGGCAAGTCAAATTGAATCAAATCCACAGGGAAAGTAGTTTCACCAATGGTGATCGGGATAAGTTCATCAGAGAGGGGGCACTCAATCACAGAATTGTTGGATAGCTTAATTCTATAATTGGTTTCCATCCTCTTGTTCTCCAGGCTCAATTGTGTAGCAGATCGGGTAGATATAAAAGAATGAGTGGCGTCCGAATCAAATAATATACAAAATGGCTTTGAATTTAAAAAGAGAGTTCCAGTGACTACCATACTAGAGTTAGCAGCTTCCTTTTTGTTCATCACAAATGCGCTTCCTGCAACTGCAGGCCTTGCAGGTGGGGGTCCCTGGTGGGGTGGAGCTAAGGGTTTTGCTGCACCCTCGTCTACAGCTTTTAGTCGTCGGGGGCATGCAGCGATGAGGTGTTCAGGACTTCCACACCACATGCATTTGTTGGTGCCAACTCGACATTCAGGAGTAGTGTGATTTATTCTTCCATACTTCGCACAGGGTGCTGTCGAGCCCACAGGATGACTCTTAGAGGAAACAGAAGTAGGTTTCTTCTGGTTCTAATTCACACTTTCACTCGAAGTCCCCCGCTTAAACCCCTTTCTCTTATGGCTGATTGGATTTAGAGCTCTCAACTCCGTCTTCACTCGTTCCACTTCAGCTACTTGCTCATATAGTTAAAATTGGTTGCCCAGCTAATTGATTCCAGATGTAGAAGGCCAAACCTTCCTCAAACCTTCTCATCTTTAACCTTTCAGATGACACAAATTTAGGGACAAACCTCCATAGTTCGGTGAACTTACTAGCATACTGCATCACTAACATGCTACTGCTCATTTTCAACTCCATAAATTCTTTCTCTTTTTGCCTTTGCACCACAGCTCGGTAAAATTTCGCCCTCAATTCTGCTAAAAATTTATTCTAGGTAAATTCAGGTCGTACGAGCTTATCCTTCACAGTATTCCACCAAATGTCAGCTTTACCTGACAAATAATACGTCCCAATGTTTATTTTCTTTTCCTCTGGTACCTCAACTACTGTAAAAATTTTCTCCATTTCCCTTATCCATTCCTCCAGTACTACTGGATCATAAGATCTATCATAAACTTTAGGGTTGCGTGGTGCTACTCTATCTACCAATTTATCCTCTTTATGAGGGGTTTTAGCAGGTACCTGAGGAATCCGCTTCATCAATTTAGCAACTAAGGTTGGCTAATAACTCGGGTTGCCTAAGTTGCTAGCTAATTCAGAGGGGAATGGGGGCATGTCACCATGTTGTGGCTCCTAGCAAGAGGCTTGATCACCCGATCCCTGGCCTTGTTCCATATTGTCCTCTACATGAACCTCTATGTTGTTTTTCACTGACTGGGACACTCTGATCATACATTAAATGAAGCAATTCAAACACTGAAACCTCCAGACATATAAGATAAATACGCCCAATAAATACATAGGAGATTACTCGAAGATTATTTCATAACTCAAAGCATCATCATTTCATTTCAAAACTGCTTACTTACATCCATATACAGTTGCTGATTTATATACATGAGCAATAAAAGCATATTACACCTAGCTGAGTAAGCAAGACTAGCTCTGACTCCTACCCTATTACTAAACACTAAATAGCCCCTAGACACTAGGTCCGTCACGTAACCAAAAAGAGGTACGGACCATGTCATCACGGTCGGAGAGGATTGGTCTAACTATATACAATGTCAGATGCCCCACAAAATATAATTATCCAATCCAACTAAACCATATCTACATACAGGGCTCAAAATGAAAACCACTACACCAGCCCCTAGAACCACCTAACGATCCCTAGATGGATCGTAATCTGGGTCAAACTCATCATCAGGTTCTTCACCTAAATCGAAGCTGCTCGTAGGTGCCTTTGACTCGGCATTATGGACCTCCTGTTGAACTCGTAGCTCATGCTCCTCCTCTAAGTCCACCATCAACTCGTCCGCATCTTGTTCCCCTTGCTGCTCTATCCCTATCTCATCATTGTCTTGATCCTCCTCGAGATCATCCCCCTCTGGATCGTCCTCCTCTCCCTGGTGGTCCTCATCCCCAGAACTAGAACTAATCACCACTAAGTCTGGGGTATCGGGGATGTCTATCACCACATAAGTCTCTCTAAGGCTATCAGGAATCAGTGGGGTGTCTGGTGCAGGTGGGATGGGTGGCCCCTGTGCTGGTGCTGGCGAGGAGGGTGGCCCCTGTGCTAGTGCTGGGGCTACAGGTGGGAGATGGACTTGATGTAGGGGAAAGACGTGCTGAAGAGTTTCCATAGTAATTCCCCTCAATTCAAACTCCTCTCTCAACAACAGCTCCGTAGTGAGAGTCGTCCAAGCCCCCTAAGCCTGAAACCTAGGCCCGTCCAAGCCTGGGTTCCCTGTCATCATAAAGTCGTGATAACGATGTCTGAACTCCACCCAAGAGCCAACCAGGGGTAAGGACCCAATCAGTCTCTGTACACGGACCGTAATACTGCGGAATTCAGAGTAAGGGTCCTATGCATGTGCCTCTATACTAGCATGTAGCAATGCAATATGGGCAATCATAGATCCGCCCGGTAACATATTAACGCCCTAAAGATCCATCTAACAAAGAAAAGACATATATGAGAGGCAGACATATCCAAAAATAAGAAACATGCAAATGGAAGCAACTTGCATTCTAATATCGTTACTACACTCCGAATATCATTCTAGCAATACACAATAGCCCCCTCACGACAACCATTCTCATCCTAGAATTTCTAACTCTACTTTTCTCCATACAATCTCAACCTGGCTCTGATACCAAATCTGTAACGCCCCAAATATACATGATTCATTGCCTGTGTTCACCTATTTGCATTTACCTGCTTAAGGTTATCAATACGATATAATAACTTAATGAATGGGGCGTTACCACCGTCCACAAAGGACAAGGCTTCCCTTATACATGAAAACTTATCATAAACCAAAGGTTACCCTATAAAGGGGCATTTACTATCGTAATCACTCAAACCATTTAGTTACATAGAGAAATGGATCTACATCCCAAGGGTTACACCAACATACATAACCTAGTCCAAAAATACAGTTGTAGCACCAAAATACATAATTCAGTTCGAATATACAGTTGAAACTCCAAAATACATCACAATATGATAAGATAGCATCTTAGCTCTCCCACACCGCCAATCATATGGAAAGTCCCATCTCATTTATCACCTTCGGCTTCCCTGCCCGCCTGAGGGCGGTTCATTGAACATTTTCCTAAAACATAACATAAAAATATTTCGAACTGTGAGCCAGAGCTCAGCACATGCATCCCTGTGCTGATAAAAATTCACTGAAAAAAGTTATTTGGGCCCGCTTGCAATTCATTTTAACTGAAAATAGGGAATGAGATGCATATAAAACTGCATTGCCAATTATTATCTGTTAGTGCGCCCCTTAGTAACTGTTACGATCTGTGAATAGGTGTACACCTGCCAAGCCGACCGAGGGACCTGGCCTGAAGCTGTGTGGGTAACTGGAGGATAATACCCTGTAACTGATAACTGATGGGGTCATTAATTATGTGATAAAGTACTAATTAAAATGATTCCTTGATGCACTTATCAAAATATTTTGATTTCGATAAATACGTGTTGATTACTAAAGATACAGGTAATGAACGTGCCTGGAAGTTTTAAACGCTAGTTAACAGAGGAATAAGATGCACTAAAGTGAAGAAAATGAAAGCTTAGGCCTTGATTGTGTTCAAAAGATCATTATAGGAACATGAGGTCAGAAATGATCCTGTTCTTATAATGGATAACTTTAAGTAAAACTGGCTTATGAAGTAAAGAGGGTTCGGAAAGAATAATCCACAACTTATACTCCCAATCTCAAAATGAGACGTAAGACCCTAATATAAATAGCTTAGGAAGGCCTCTAAAACTTTCATTAAGGACACGAAACATGATTCCCATGATAGGATTCCTAAATGGGGCTAGAACATCAACATGTCAGTTTTGAGTCTATCCTGCACAGGTTCGGTAAAATGACCATAACTTTCTCCACAGATCTCGCATTAATGCAATTCAAGTGCCATTTGAAAGCTAACATACTGACCTATCTACCCACCAAAAATCGTAATTTTTGGCTGGGGTAATCATTACCATTTTCATTCCAAAATTTGTCCTGTTTTTTGGAACTTCTAACATCACTGCTTTAGTTTGTTCCTTCACTTTTCACAGCCATCCTCAACTTAAACTCTTTCTTAAGAGCATATAAACACACTTTGGTACATCCCAACATCATTCAAAAACACCACACATAATTCCACTTCATATTCATATCAAATAAAGCTCCTTTTCTAGTCACATATACACACACACTTTAAATTTAACATTAGTTGGTCCAAATCATGCATTTTGGACAAAACTCTAACTTTGGGTCAAGTTGAACTCACTCCCATCTTTTCGAAACACCATAAGTACCATAACCAACTTCAATATATTAAGAGATAGGCAAAAACAAGGGTAAAACAATCATTAAACAACATTTGAACAAGAAACTTGCATGACCAAGATGAAACCCTAACCCTAGCCTCATCCAATTTTACTCTAACATAATCCATCAACAAGATGACTCTTAACACCATAAAAACAGCATAATCCATCAGTAAAACAACCAAAATAATAAACAAAAACCAACAAAATCAAGAATCAAAAACAAATTCAGCATAGGAGGTGAAAAGAATACTCACTTTGTGCTTAAAAGAGAAGTAGAAATGATGCTTGGTGCTTGAAGGAGTGAGAGGAATGGTTGGGGTGGTGAGTGCTGGTTGTTTGGTGGCTGAAATGATGATGGTGCTGCTGTGAATGCTGTTGTCATGACTTAAAGGGAAGGAGAAGAGAAATAGGAGAGAGAAAGTGTCTTGAAATTGCTTGGTGTAAAATGAAAGCTTTGCCTAATTTATACTTGGCTGAAAATGAATGTCAAAAAGCCACTTTTGCTAAGCTTAATTAAGATCTAATTAAGAGAGTTTAGCTAAACAAATGAGGGTCATGTCTGGGTCGAAATCGACCTTAAACGGGCTTGGGTTTGGAAAAGAGCTTAAACCGAGTGCGTTTAGTTTTTTTTTAAACTCGAGATTAAATGGTTATGGTGCCCTGAAAAAGAACTAAATCATTAAATTCATAAATATCAAGGCCTAAATCAATCTCCAAATTTTGACCAGAACAAAACCCCTAATTGCAAAGTGACGGCCCATTTAGAAATATCCAAATCGGGATAATAAAAAGAAATGATGTAATGATGTAAATGAAATGAAATTAATCACATGAATTAATGAAATAAAATTAATAAACACATTTTAGGGTCGGACTATTATATCTAGGAAGACCGCCATGTGAAGAAATGACATCACTTCTTTCACTCAATGGGAAAGTGGATCTTTGTATTGGTTCAAAAAGCTTCAACACCAATGCCCACATCATAGTATTTTCAATTGGCAACTTGTGCAAATATTATATAATGGCCTTCAAAATAAAAAAAGATTTCAATTGATGCTGATGTTAGAAGAGCAATAATGGGGGGACCTATAAATGAAGCGAAGGCTTTACTAAAAATGATGGCATGAAACAACTTGCATTGGTCAAGTGAGCATTGAAATCCAAAGAAGGGAGATGGAAAACATGAGACTAATGCATTCACCTTATTGGCAAGCAAGGTTAGTGCCCTCTTCCAAAAGGTTGATGGACATCAAACAAATTCTATTCATAGAGGTACATCTAGCTCTTCACTTGGGAATATTGCTTTGTGTGAGGTATGTAGAGTTCAAGGTCACATGCATAACGAGTGTTAACTTGGTCAATCCTTCCAAAACTTGACCATGAAGCAAGCTAATCCACTCTGTAATTTCAATACTAGGCCATACAATGATCCATATTCTAATAACTTTGAACCTAGATGGGGAAATAATCCAAGCCTCTTCTATAAGAACCTAAAATCCCATCCTCAACCACCACCAAAAAACATTCCTCACCCTTCTGTTTACCAATTTAGAGCTCCATTCAATCCTTCACCCTAAGAAAATCAAAATTACAAAGACATAAGGAGAACTATGTTCAACTTTAAACCAAGCAAAATGCAATTTGATTCCATGACCACCTATAATAAGATTATAGAGACATAATTGGACTAACTTACTCAACATATGAACTGACTTTCCTTACCCCAAGGCCATCTACCAGGATAACCAAGTGTAAATACCAAAGCACACTTGAATCCCATAACCTTGAGGAGAGGAAAGGTGTTGGAGGGTCCAAAGGGCATTTCGGTGGGTGATGTTGAGAGGGCAGTTAAGAATGAAGGAGGGGAGAAGTTGGAGAATAAAGTTGAAGTTGCTAAAGAGAAACATATAAAGGTGAGCCCAAGTGATAAGAGTTGTAATGCCAAGGTAGTTGAGCCTTACCAGCCACCAATCACATTCCCTTAAAGGTTAACTAAGGCCAGCCTTGAGGCTAAGTTCATGGAATTCCTGGAAATGCCCAAGAAACTTCACATCAACATAGCCTATTTAAAAGTCATTTCTGATAAGTCCTTATATGCCATGTTCTTAATGGAGATGCCTTCTAACAAAAGGAAATTGCAATAGAATCCAATGGTGTCCCTCCTCAAAGAGTGTAGTGACGCACTTAAAAAACAACCTACCTCCTAAGCTCAAGGACCCCAGCTGATTTCTATATACCAAGCTCTAGTGGTAAGGTATTCATTAACCGAGCTCCATGTGATTTAGGGGTAAGTGTAAACATGATGCCCTCTTCATTTGTAAAAGGATCCAAGTTAGTGAGTTAAAACAAACTTTAATTTATGTATAATTCGCTAATCACTTTATCAAATATCCTACGAACCTTTTGGAAGATGTTCCATTACAAGTTGCGAAAATTCCTTTTTCCTTGTGACTTTGTAATGATGGAGATAGAAGAAGATCCTTCGATCCTGATCATTTTGGGAAGACCCTTTCTAGCTATGGTGGGGATCATGATTGATTTGAGGAATGGCAAGCTCTCCCTCAACATTAGTGAGGAGAAAATTAAGTTCAATCTCTCAAAAGGCCACGGTCAACACCATTTTGGCAGATTCTCGTTGTCAAGTGAAGGCCATCAATTGGGAAGTACATGAAAAATTGGTATATTGTAAGGATCCATATACCCAAGGGTGCAATCTCCCACGAATGATTGAACCCGTTTGCAAGGTATTTTATATTTATTCAGAAGTAGACTTAATTTTCATTTTTTTTTGGACGGAAACAACAGGCAGAACTAGGCTGCAGAATCCCAGGAAAATATGCCTTGGGCTAACCGGGTTCCCGAGGTAGAGTCAGATCTAGTTTTCTAGCTCGAGTCCTTTTAGCAACCTCGGCCTACCCCAGAATCTGGGTACAGGTCTGATCCAAGAACCCTGATATGTTCCTGAGCGACCTCTAAACCCCATATTCTGGCCAAAGCATATTTAACTGTCAAGATCCGAAACTACACCCCAATTCTAGCAATGCAAAAGAAGCAAAGATATAAAACAACAAAGAAAAAGTATTAAAGAATAACTAATATTATCACTAGTGAGTTTTAGGAAAAATTTACAAACCATATCATTTAAAGCACATTATACTAATAGGGATAAGCAAAGGGGCAGCGAAGGGACCAATTGATTTTGCTTCGAAAAAGGTTTTCAAAAAGCCTCACGCAATCCCAAATGTGCGGTACCATCTTGACCATCTCGACATTGCACGTCATCACTGACGGCCTCTACTAATCAACATGGGAAATTAAAACTTAAATATACTAACACACAATCAAGCTCTAAGTTAGAATAATTCATCTATAAAGACTAATTCATTTATATAATACCAAAGCATAACGTCTATCTGCAAATAAGCAAAAACACAAAGTAAACCATTCGAATTATTACTACAAGCACGGATGAACTAATTTAAAGTTACATCTTTGCCAAACCAAAATTCACTAAATTAAAGGAAAAGACACACATACACACACATACACATATATACACACACACACACACACACACACACAAAGAGAGAGAGAGAGAGAGAGAGAGCAATTGTAAAACACCCTCAGGATAACCCACGTGAACCTTCCAAGAACCCAGCAGAGTGATGCTTTCTTAGGTTGAAATCTGAATTCTAAGCACGTATTCCTACTCCTAGAAAAGGAATTCTAAAGCTCTTCTTTATGTTTTCTCATACCCTTTGTTTGCATACTCTCAACGATTTGGGGTAATGAGTCACTCTACTTCCCTCCCCTCTCTATTAGGAGGGTTAACCCCCTTTTTATAGTAGTTTAGGAGGTTACATGAATCTAATACGAAAAGGAGACGTAGTCCTATTCTCATTAGGCTTGATCTAAACATACTAACTTGATAAACTAGAACTCTAATTAATTAATTAGAATTGATCCAATTAGACGTGGATAGCTAACTCTAGTTTAGGTGTATTTGACTATCCTAATAAGAATGGGTCTAGGTGCAACATAAAAGAGGAGCCTTATAGGGTTCTCTGCGAGATTGGTCCGTTGGGTGAGTTTCACATGCATACTCAATTTGTTCCTGTTTCTTTTAGACAATCACTCTAATGGCCCCAAGATTTCAATTTGGTGTATTATTTTTATCATTGGGATTATTAAAATAAGATCCCATTTTTAAGTGTCTATAATTAGCCCTCACTTTGGTGAAGCTGGAGTACGGCAAAGGTCAAAGTAATGGTTGCAACTTGCAGTTGTTTGTCTAGTTCTATAGTGTTCAAGTCTCATTGCTGTGGGTCTTAAGATTTAGAGTCCACCAACTTCCACCATGACGATGCCCTGATGATGTCCCATTATACCAGGAGCTAGCGAGTTCTTATCGTTTCATTGGATTAGTGGGTTTCCTTATCACTAGAGTAGTGGGTTTCCTTTTTGCCAGAGAAGCAGGCCTTTTGCTAGTCTGGCAAATTTTCATGTCTTCAAAATAGTGTACCTTTTGCCAGTATAGCGAAGTCTTGAATTTATTCCTGACATCGGTCACTTGATTAGCAGACTTTTGACAGGTCTAGTGAATTCTCTTGCTGTCGGAGTAGCAAACCTTTTAGTGATGCAGCGAATTCTTAAATTTATCGCTGACGTTGAATTAGCGAACCTTTTGCCAGTCTAGAAATTTTCTTATTGCTGGAGTAGCAGACCTTTCATTGGTTTAGCGGATTTTGATGGTGGGATGTCCCATTGTGCTAGGCTAGGGATGTTGAAATGGCCTATTATGCCGTGAGCTCGTAGTGAACTTTAGTTTAGTGGACACTTAAAGATCTGTGGCCAGATCCTTGAGAACTTGGTAGCATCTGAGCCTAAAGACCTATAGCCAGATCCTTATGAGCTTAGTAATGTTTAGGCTTTAAGACCTTTAACTAAATCCCTATGATCTTGTTCATGCATGAGCTTGAAGATCTAAACTTGTTGGCGTTTGATCTTGAAAGCCTGTAGCAGATACTTGTGAACTTATTGACATTTGAGCCTGAAGATTGAACCTTGAGGATCTTATGGCATGAGATATTAAGATGTCGCATCTTCAAGTTTGACCTTTTTATCACTTGACCATTGAAGTCAAGTCCTTCTAATGGGAGAATGCTAAATGTCAAGATGCCCTAGATGTGGAGGCTTTAATCTACATTAAGATAAAAAGGATGAAGCGTCCTACATGATTTGATCCTCTTGGGATTTGTTACCTAGTAACCTAAAGTTGGGTTGATGTCCTTTCTATACAGAAGCCTGCGTAATGCCTTCTTTAAGGATAGGGCCCCTACTTTGACAAACCCTGATTGAGGTGGGGGTTAGAGTGTTCTTCTATGATAGTTGTTGACGTCGTCTTGAGAACCTTTGATGTAGATTCACTGCTAATCAGGGTTGTGTACTCTTCCTGTAAGGTCACTATGAAGGCTAATTGCACTTTTCTTTAATCCAAGGATCCAAAGTGATTGTAACAGAGGGACCTCTAGTAAATAGGTTAAAAATCTACGTATTAATGTATGCGTAATTGCTAGCCCAGGTAAGACCGTTGTTATACGCTGACTATGCAGACTTATTTGTGCTGACTGTGTTGGTTGTGTAGACATGTGATGACCTAACCTTGTATGTAAGTAGGAGAAGGTCTTGTGCTAAGTTTGGGGTCCATTGGATATGGCCCTATTAATGTATAGGTGACTGATGGGCTAGGCCTGGTGGCACTCGATAGTTTAAGATGAGGGGTAAAAAGTTAAGCGACTGTTGGGTTAGGTAAGATCATAGGGTATGAATAATCCAGTAAAGGAAATATTTCTTTTAATGGAGGAGTGCCTTTTAATTTTGCATTAAAGTGCTCCTATTCTAAAGAAGCCCCCAAATTTTGTTTTTTGTAACAAAAGCCCTAGATGTCCAAGAATAGTGATAACCAAAGATGTTTCTACTAGTTTTAATTGGAGTCATCCCCAGTCGAGTAGAATAAACATGATCCTTCCCATGTTAGAGAGATGCCTTTGCTTGTGTTGCCTAGAGTAGTCACTAGTTTACTGTAAAGAATATGGTTATCTTCTTGTCTCTTTTTTTCCTTTTTTGATCTACAGGCCTAGTCATCATGGAACTCGACTAGGTTCTGTCAACTGTGGGCTTAGCCAGTTTTTAGGTGTGCTTAGCTGTTGGGCTTGCCTACGGTTTCCTGTGATCTGCTACTGTCTCTTTTTTTCAGGTTAAAAAACAAAAAAAAAGAAGGAAGAGTGTCATGATTGATTAGGTGAGACCAATTAGCTTCATATGTATCCGCGTAGTAGAATCAGGCCATCATAGTTCATTTTGTTTGGGCCTCGCATAGGCCTTATAAGCCTATTATGGGCTCTGATTCAGCAACTTTAAAGAACCTATTATGGGCTTTCTTTTGGGCCACTTAAGCACAATACTTTTCTTTTTTAACTAATCAAGGTGTATGTATTTGTCATATTCCTCCCCATCTAGATTTGTCAATTTTACTGTTCCTCCGGTAGGATGGTTTTAATTATGAATGGGCCAAATTAATTGGCTCTAAACTTTGCTCTTGGATCCTAAATTGGGCTCTTATTTCTTTTAGCACCATTGTCTTATTCTTACAGGTCACTAGGCTTCACCTTTTCATTAAAGGCTCTCAAGATCCAAGCCTGGTACAATTGAACATTGTGTAATGCCTGTAGTCTTCTTTCATCCAAAAGTATCAATTCCTCATATCAAGCCTTTACCCATTTCGATCCTGGGATCTGACGTTCTGCTATTACCCTTAGTAAGGGTGTTGCTGTTTTAATGGGGAGTACTGCCTCTATTCCATATACTAAAGAATAGGGTGTTGCTTCCGTCGAGGTGCAAATTAAGGTTCAATATCCTCATAAGGAAATGGCAGCTTGTCTGGCTCATCTTTGTGATTTTTAGCCATCTTCTCAATTATCCTTTGTATATTCTTGTTAGCTGCTTCGACTATTGTCCGTGGAAGGTACGGAGAAGATTTGTCATGCTGGATTTTATACTTTTCTAATAAGCTGACCATTTCCTTCTTAAAATGGCTTCCTTGATCACTTATCAATTCATTTGACACCCTATATTGACCTATAATGCTGTTAATGATGAATTTCGCCACATGTTTCAAGATGATCTTAGCATAAGAGGCTACCTCTACCCATTTTATAAAGTAGTCAATTGTTACAAGTACATATTCATGTTCTTTAGTTCCTTCAGAGGTTATTCTTCTAATTATATTAATTTCCCATACTGAAAAGGGCCATGAGTAAGTTAATGTTAAAAGGAAAATGGGTGGTTGATGTTTTAAATTTGTATAGACTTAGCATTTATGGCATCTTCTTACGCATGCATAATAATCAACTTCCATAACAGACTAGTAGTATCCCATCTATTAGATCTTCTTAGCTAACATGTGATCGTTTATGTGCGGTCTGCATTCACGACCATAGACTTGTTTCATTATCTCACGTGCCTCTTTGTGAGTGACACAATGTTAGTTAATACTCGTGTCAGTCTTTCTATACAACTTCCTTTTATCTTCAAAGTACTGTGCAGCTAACATCCTTAATGGTCACTGGGCTTTTGGGGAGGATCTCATTGGGTATTCGTTCTTTGTGAGATATTGAAATATATTGCAATACTAGGCATCAAGGTCAATATGCTTCTATTTCACAGTAATGCACACACTTACCCCTCCATTTTACTTCTAATGGCATAGAATGAATACCAGTTGGAATAACAATCATTGAGGCCAGCTTTGCCGATGCATCAGCAAACTTATTCTCCTCATAGGATAAGTATAACTAATGTACACAAAGTTCTTAGTGAGTTCAACCAGATAAGCCTGGTATGGTGCTAAGGAGTCACTTCTGACTTTCCATCTTTACAATATCTGACTAATTACGAGGTCGGAATTGCCATATACCCTTATATTTTTCAGCCCTATTTCAATAGCAGCCTATAACCCGATTATACAGGCTTCGTACTCAGCAACATTATTGGTAACATTAACGTCTAGTTTGTAGAGATCGAGACGTGCACCCCTTCTGGAGATATTAGGAGGATATCCACTCCAAATTCCCTTTTATTAAGGCAGTCGAAGGTCTCTTCTTCTTGTTCCTCTATCTGTAAATCTGCCAGGAAATTTGACACAGCCCTTCCGTTTATCGATTTCTGTGGAATGTCATGAAGGTTGAATTCTAACAATGTAGCCGTTTATATATCCACTTTACCATTGATTACTGGTTGTCTTAATAGATATTTTTTGGGGTCCATAAGTAGGCGGTAAATTTTCAACTAAACCCACCTTTCCACAGTCAAGTTCATGACCCTCAGTAGACATACAATCAAACTCATAAATGTCATTTGGCCACACATCAACTAATTCCACAAACTCATCAAAGACAGCCACATCACATCTACAATAAGTTAGCGAAAAAGGAGAAGAGTCATAGTCCTTAAACAAACTAAAATCACCATGATGCTCTCCCACATCAAAAGTTAATGTCCCCGCTTAACATCAATTTTGCATTCTGCAGTGGCCAAGAAAGGCCTCCCAAGAATAATTTGTGTACGGACATCTTCAGCCATATCAAGAATCATAATCTCCACTGGCACATGAAAGTCACCCACCTTGATGAGAACATCCTCCAAAGTACCCAAAGGGTACATCATAGAATGGTCCGCTAGTTGATGATAAATAGTAGTGGGTCCTAATTTTTCTAGGTCAAGTCTCTTAAAAATAGAATATAAAACTCACACTTAAACCAAGGTTACATAAAGTCGTATCAATGCTCACATTTTCAATCAAGCAAGAAATAAAGAAGCTATCGATTTCTTTAAGATTAGTAGGAAGTTTGATCAAGACTAGAATACTAAACTCCTTACCTATCTTTCTCTTTTTGAAGAGGACTTATTTTAAAAACTTGGCATACATAGGCATTTGAAACAAAGCATCAACGAAAGGAATGTTCACATGCAATTGTTTAAGCACATTAAGAAACTTCCCAAATTGAGCATAAGTTTGGCCTCAGCAAATCTTTGTAAGAAAGGCAAGGGTGGTATGTAAGGCTTTTGGGGAGGGAACTTAGATTCCTTAGGCTTCTCATTTTCATTCCTGGTTTTGAGCTCATCCTCACTAGGCATAGCATCAACACGCACAATATGATTTTTATCACCATTCACCCTAGCTCTAGAACCCTTTAGGTTAAGGCTGGCAAAAATGTATCCGACCTGAAAAAACCGGGTACATTCATAAAATTTATATCCGAATTTAAAATTCGGACAATTGATCATGTTCCAATTTAAATCCAGGTTGGGCTCGGGTTCGGACAATTGGGTTCGCGTTGTCTGGATTTTTAAGTACAATCGGACAAT
>NCQT01122792.1:0-11008 GCA_002740465.1 Stenocereus thurberi
TGAGATCATGAATATTTTCTTCGTGAAACAAAATCCCGCAATGTTGATTTTCTTAATGATGAGTTTCTTAGCATTTGGTACAATTGAAAAGGGCCTAAATTTGTATATGTTACAATAAGACCTTCAACCACCTCTCGGTGAGGGGGAGGACTTGAGTTCTCACTAAGTCACTGAGGATAGTACACATTTCTTACTTGGTAAGAATGATGAAGGTTTGTCTGTCAAGGAGAATGAGATTCGTCCTCAATCTCTAATTGTTAAGGAGAGTTATTCCTGAATATGCAGTTAGTCCTCATGTTTAGGATCCCACCTCTAATTGATAGTGAGAGTAATTTTCTCTTCATAATCAGGGTTCCATACCTCTTAGAGAAAGGGAGAGAAACTCCTGGTCCTATACCTCTTAGAGAAAGGGGGAGAGATTTCTCACCTAGGCAGACAAATTATGAAGGTTCCAGGATCCCAAGGACTAAGCATGAAAGAATTTCTCGATGATTTTTTAGCTAGTTAACTTATATATTCTTATGTACTCCATCGGGAGATTAGGGATATACCTCTTATCAAGAGGCGGTTGACTCACTAAATCACAAAAAGTGACTGGATGTCATAAGGGATGAGATGGACTCACTGACAAGGTTTGAGAACTCATTGAAACTCCACTCCGATGTAACTCTTCAAGATAAAACATCGGATGGATAGTTGAATTGATAAGTTCAGGCCTGGATACTCCTAACCCTGGTTTCCCATTCGGACTTTGAGTTGTTCGAAATGGAGCAAAGATTATTTTTCTCAATGGTGATCTTGAGAAAGAGATTTATATGGACTAACCTATTGATTTTGTATCAAAGGGATAAGAGGACAATTTGTGTTATCTTAAAAGGTTCATATGCGATCTCAAGCAATCTTCCAGTTCTTGGCACTCTATATTCCATAAAGCCATTTTCGCTTAAATGGTTTCAGAAGACTATTGTATATGTCGAAAGATCAACATGGAGATTATGTTCCTCATGTTAATGACATACTGTTGACTAAGAACAACTTGAAAATGATTAAAACTACTAAAAGGTAGTCATTTCATGTCTTTGAGACGAAGGACACGGGTGAAACTAGGTATGCCGTAGGAGTGAAAATAATCCAAAGCCATCTCAAGAAGCATGCATTAAAGTGTCTTGGAACGATTTGGGTTTATAATTCCTAACCCATAGATACTCCAGTTGAGAAGGGTTCAACCATGAGTCTTGCCCAATGCACTAAAACAGATGACAAAATAGAGATAATGAACAATGTCCCTAACCCTGGTATCATAGTAAACTTAATGAAAGCCATGTTATGTACATGTCCTAATATTGCTTTGAGGATAATTTGATAAGTCGTTATCAAAATAACCCAAGACTTCCTGATTGACAAGTCATCAGGAGAATCAAATGCTACCTTCGTGGTATTGATAACTCAGCATTTTACTATCAAGGAGTAGGCCTCAAGTTAAGAGGATGCTCAAATTTTGATTGGGATGGTAACTCAGATGAGTCTAAGTTAAACTCAAGACATGTCTTCACCCTGAGTGGGAGAGCCATGTCATGGTGCAGCAAAGCTGCACAACTGCACAGCAATGTCAGCTATGGAGGTAAATTGTATATCTTGTACCGTAGAGACAAAAAGTATTGCCATTGGGTATATATATAGACTAACAAAATGATTATGTTCCCTTAACTAAACCCATTTCTAGTGATGCGTCCAAAACTCATTGGTTGAGTCTTGGATTTCATAAGGTTTGGTATCTAGACATGTTCTGTCACGTGATGGACATGTTTCTTTTATGGGCAAGATGCTCATTGTTGTACGTTAGGCATATTGAAATGTTACAGGCTTCTGATTGGCTTAGTCACACAGGCAATCACCCTGATGCTTGAGTAGTGGGTAGGATGAGACTGAATCATATTAGCACTATGTGTGCAATATTGATTACTCACACTGGAAGTGTGTGAGTGGAATGAATATACCTTGGTAAAACTAAGATGAGATTCGAGGGAGCCGAATCTTGAGTGTCAAGACCAACATTCAGTATGTTGATCTAGTGGCTCAAGTTAGATTTTTGGGTGAAAATCTAGACTGACGATTTGCATGGTATAAAGAGTGACGAACCCAGCTAAGTGGGAGCTACGCCGTAACACACATCTCATACTGTGTGTACTTATAAGACGACCCATATGTAGGGTGGCAATTAAATTCCCTATCACTTGTCACTGTATGACCCTATGGACGATAACCCTTTGACTTAAAGCTATGATATTAAGTTGAAGCTTAATGATGCTACTTTAATGTGATTCTCAAGAACCACGATGTATACAGTTCAGCGAGAACACGTTAGGAAAGCAATTAAGCTAAGATGAGATTTCATGAGTGTTTAAAGAAAAATTTATTCACCATCACCATATCAGCCCGGACGATTATGTTGAGAATACAATCATATGACATATCAGGCATAAGGGATTAGAGATGCCACTGGTGATGTCTTGGGATATTTTTGGGGTATCGTATTTCGTGAAAGTGTTATGTTAGTTGGATGGTAACTTAATATAACACTACTTGTTATTTTTTGTCACACGTCCTATTCCTGGTATAAAGCGTGAGGAGTTGTGATACATGGAGAATACGTGTTTTACGGCCTAAGTGGCCGAGTGAGAGCTGTTGGATGGGCCTAATGAGATTAGGCCCGATGGCCACTTAAGTCACCTAGGGCGAGAACCCTTGCTAGCCCCTAACCTATATAAAGGGGTTTAAGGGGGTTAGCCTTGGGAGACACGATGACGCTTATATTATATCTCCCAATATTCTCCTACTTCTCTCTTATGCCGAACTACCATCTATGGAGTTCTCGGGTTTAGGACGTGAAACCCTAAAGCGACTCTAGTAGCCGCTTGGTATTATTATTAGCGTGATTGGTATTCTTTATACACGTGGACTATTACCGACAGTATGTTTCCGCATCCAGGTTAGTCCTATTTCTTTTTACACATGCTATAGCTGGGAAACATGTCAGGTCAGATCGATCAATTTAATAAATGGGTCAATTTTATGTCGGTATTGAAAATAGCCTAGATTTGCCTTAAATTGAAAAATAAAATGTTTTCATTCCAAACAGTTTAATCGTGTTGACTTCAGGTCGAAATTGATTCAGTTTGTGTCGGGTTCGAGTTTCTCTCAATAATTTCGGGTCGAGTTCGTATCGTGTTATCTTGTCGGGTCAGACATTTCAGCTCTAAATTTTGTCCAACTGATATTCTGGATCAACAAACAAACTATTAGAAAGATATATCCCCTGGGTGTGGCACATTATAAAATTAGTATGCTGGAATGTTCAAGAAACTAAAAATTAAAACTGCGGTTAGAGGTAGGATTTATTAATCGTAGTATCATACGTTTTTATTGCATTAATTCATTAGTTGACAACCCTGTAACGATTAGCCAATTCAGACCAATTAGCTTGTGCAATCTTTTTTACAAATGTATTTCCAAAATTTTTGCTAATTATATGCGGCCAATTTGGGAAAAGCATGACTAACCAGTTCAAAGTGCATTTGTGCTAAAAGCTCTATTCGCAATAGCATTCTCCTTACACATGAAATTATGACTAAATTCATAAATACGAAGGGCAAGAAAACTTGAGTCGCACTTCAACTTGATATTGTAAAAAAATATGATAGAGTAGAGTGAATCATTTTAATTTGCTCATTACACAGCTTGGTTTCCCCCCTAAATGGGTCGAATGGATGGAAGAATGTATATCAACAGTTTCCTACTTTGTAATTATCAGTGATGATGTTTGTGGGTTTTTAACATCTAACTTGAGGCATCCACGAGGAGTCCCTTTATCCCTTTATTTGTTTATCATCTGTATGGAGGACGCGCTTTGTAAAGAGAAATGTGAGACCGGTATAAAAATCTGTCCTAGAGCTGCCAAAATACTATGCTTATTATTTCTCGATGATAGCTTTCTTTTCTGCATAACTAACCTTGAATCTCGTCGTGAGCCAGAAACATTGTTGAGTAAATTCTGCCAAAATTTCGGTCAACTTATTAATTGCCACAAATCACCATTAACATTTCTGATAATGCATTTGGCACATACATCCTGTCACGAACTACCTTAAAATAAAGTCTCTGTGATGACAAGTAAATTGTGTCATCAGTATTACACACCAAGACAACTTTGGCAAGTACCTTTGTTGCCTAGAGTTAGGGATAGACCTAAAACGGTAAACTTTTTAGAATTTGTCAATAGAATAGTTGAGAAATTACAAACTTTAAAAACAAAACACATTTACAAAGTAGGAAGAGTTGTGTCATCCGTCATCCGTCATGACACTAATCCAGGCTAACCTAGAATCAACGCCTACTCATATAATGCAATGTTTTCAATTACTTACTAAAATAAATCGCCACATAGAAAAAATTAGGAGAGATGTTTTTTGGAAAATATCTAGTGATCTTAAAGATCTGCCTATGACATGTTAGGGCAAGATTTGCCAACCGAATAATACATGGGGCTTGGTCTAAAAAAAACCGAAGCAGTTAATAGTGATTTCTTAAGAAAATTACTTAGAAACTGTTTCATGATCAAAGTCTTGGGTGAAACAATTGCACGCAAAATATCCAATTGATGAGGATTTTTTTTCACTACCAGACCCCCAAAAAAATGATTGGATTCCTAGGCTTCAAGATGTATACTTAAAAATCATCATCAATTCCCCAAATAAATTAGATGGAAAGTTGGAAATGGAACAATCATAATTTTAAGCTAGATAATTGGCATGCTAATGATAGTTTAATTAATATGCTCAACATATTTGATCATTCCCTCATTGACACTTCTCTCATGGTATCATGGCTTATTACAAGGTGTAAAGAATGGGATGTTGCTAAACTTAGCTCCTTGGTGAATTCAGTCCATTTACAGTCGATTATTGCGATGCCTATGCCTTATAATTCTATCCCTGATTCTACATGTTGGAGACTTTCAAGAAATGGAGAATTCATTACCAAGGCAACAACCTGGGTTATGCATGGGTTGGATGTCACAAATCAATCCTCCTAGGAGTGTCAATGGATTTGGAGCTGAAGCATCATGCCTGAGTTAAAAAATTTCTTTTGCAACTTTGTCATGTATCACATCCCACCAAAGGAACTTTGTTCAAAAGAGGTATGCATATTGATCCTCTGTACCTTTCTATCAATCTAAAACTGAAGATGTTGACCATTTGTTTTTGCATTGTGATATTACTCAGAATGTTTGGTGTTTGGTAGTTTGACATAATTGGTTAAAGACTAATCTGGTGTTCCATATACAAAGTGGTGTATTATAGATGCTTTCTTATGTCAGAATTGCTACTCTTTCGGTCAAAACGGATAGAATAGTCGTGTTATTATGGAGTATAGGAAAAATAAGAAATAATATGGTGTTTCATCGTGAAACGCCAAATCTAGGAACCACATTGGTAAGAGCCAAAAAAGTTAATGTTGAATGACGCATTGGATTTAAACTAGCACAATCAATTCATTCACCAAACAATTGATTTAGGTGCCAATTTTAAGAAGACATATTAGATATAGCTTGAAGGAAGCCACAAGGAGGATTCATCAAAAATAATTTTATGGATCCAAAATATCACAATGAGTAGCAGGAAGCTTCATCGACAATTCATTGAAGCAGCTGCTAGGCTATAATTTATCGTATCTTACGTGTCCTTTTTGTCTAATTTTAGCTCGTATAATAATATAATCTTTAGAGTTTTTACTTGTTTTATTTGCTTTTGTAGGTAATAAACTTCAATTCGCGCAAACGTCGCGAAAATGAGCGAAGACGGACAAAAAAGAGCAAAAGCAGGTAAGAAAGGATGATAGGGGGGCCAAACCACCGTGCCAGAAATGTGGCACGGTGGGGTCGTGCCCCCTGGCATGGTCGTGCACCCCTTCCATTCGCTCGGCCGTGCGATTTCCTATTTAATGCCCCTTCAGGCGTTTTGTTCGGGGAGTCGCTCGGGATTTTCTCTGGCGATTTTAGGCTAGTTTTAATTTATATTTTAGCTAATAAAAATCTCAATAGAAGGATTAGATTAGAATGTCATAAGATTGTATTTCGGATTCAAAACTTTGGATTTCAAGTTCATTCCATTAATCAAGCATAAGTTCTCTTCTCTCTCTCTTGCATATCTTGTTCTTGTTTAGGTTTTGCTAGTTTCATTTTTGTATTTGATTTGTTTAGCTTAGATGTTTAGTTTTCATCGTTAATCTATGTTTAGTTAAATTGATTAAATTATATTAGCTTCTTTCCCCCTCTTGTTCATGTTTGCCTTCTTCTTTGCTAGTTTGAGTTTAGTTTGGGTTTTTGTATTTTGTTGATGATAGTTGTTAATTTTGATTGGTTTGGATTGTGGCTAACCCTTGATGGCTAATTAACCTTGTTGAGGCCCCAACCCTACCTTGTTCATGCCTAGAATTTAGAGTTTTCTTTCACGCCCGCAAGTGTTCGATAAAATGCTTGAAAGAGATTTCATCCGTATTTTGGGGCAATTGACTTATGCTGAGATATGAGGTCGATTGTCTAGTGTGAATATAGAGAATAGTTGGGATTGGGACATGAAAATAGCCTCGTCGCTAGTTAGGTCAAGGGTTGTCAACCTAGTAATTTAGTTGAACTAATCCCACAAAAATAGGTTGTTAGAGCAACTAGATTAGCCTATTGACGGTTGAAAGAGGGCTTAAGTGGCCTCAACGATGCAACCGATCAACTCTGAATGCTAGCATAGTCAGGGAAGGTTTGGGCTTGACTTGATTACTTGGCTTATCTTAGGTCTAATCATAGTCCTTTTATTTTCGCTTTAGTAGTTTAGTTCTATTTCTATCCCCTCTGATTTTGCCTAGCCTGAGGCACTTTAGTTAGTTCTGGTAGTTGGAAATACAACTTCCTGCGGACGACACCCCAAGTATTCAACGATACACCTTGCACTTGGGGTTTATAAATATTAAAACTTTTCTCGAACAGCAGCAACATTCGACTTAGAAGTAATGTTAATTTTGGTAGTAGAAGCAACTATGGGAAGTAGAATTAAAGTCACAGCACAAGTAAGATTTACTAATATTCAGATCGAATAAGACAATAAAATACTCATAAAAGCAGTTCAATGTCATATTCAAGCCCTATGAAAAATTCAAGTGCTAATAGAGGATATACATAGTTATCTTCAATCATGTAGCAATGCATTTATTCATATATTTTTAGATAAGGTAATTGCGTAACTGATTGGATGAAATTTGGACTTTCTTTACATTGCACAAGTACGCAGAATGAGGCCCCACATAGGAATTTACTTTCTATCCTCTATGAGAATAATCTAGAGATAACTCTTGAGAGTAGAGCTACTTAAATTGTATTGCTTATCTTTCTTACAAAAAAACTATTTTTTTTTTTTTGCATTAAAAAACCTTCGAATTTCACCACTCATTCTCCTAATTAATTCACTGGTGGTTATGATATCTAAAAACAATCTTTTTCTTAAATAATTAACCCTTGTTTTGGCTATAAGTTTTTTTATTAAATAAATGATGAATTTCTTTANTAACNNNNATATATATTTTAGAAAATCATCTTCAATCCGACAAATATCTAAAATAATGGAATTAATCTTTGACCAGAGAAAAATAAATACTATAACACAAGCTCTTACGTGTTATAATTTCAAATCCATTGCGTGTTATTACTTGACATCTGTTGCTTCTACCGTTCTACTTAGCATGTAGTTATCCCTCACCTGCTACTAGTATGCTGCTTTTCTCTAGGTTGGATGATTTTACGAGTTACATAGATCCTTCTCTCTAATAACATAGCGCTATTATTTATGCAATAGTAAATTGACTTTAGTTATAAAAATTTTTAAAAATTTAAAAATTATCGAGAAAATAAAATTCAAAATAGTTGTATTAATTAGCATACTTGGTTACTCTCATTAAAAGAAGAACATAATATCAAATTAGTCCAATCACAAAAATAGCTGCATTAATGACAAAGAAAGTTATTGGATCTTTTAATTTGAGACGTGGCAACATATTGATTGTTAATTGATAAGGATTGTTCTAAGTTACAACAACTGATCTCCTGCAATGATTTTAGGTACGGAGTCTTGGATAGAGCAGATTAGATAGGATTAATTAATGTAATTAACCAAAAGGAGCTCCCACACGCCATATAATTAACCAAATTTGTTGCTTCATTATAACATTAATTACTCAATCAAACTCATTACGCAAAATCCTAGTTAATCTCTGCTTTAATTTCTTATCCTTCCCTGTCATTTTTGATTTCATCTTCAATTATCATTGCTGCACTTTTTTCCGTCAAAATTTTCGTCTATAGGCTTATAGGCTCATATTCTAATGTAGCGTTTGGTTAAAAGTAATGTAATCACTATGCAATGGAATTAATCATCTAATGCAATTATCAGTGTAATGAAATGGGATAATAATTACACTATAATGTTTGGTTGCAAAATTTTTGTAATTGTAACGGAATGAATTCACAAACAATACTTTATTTTACACGTGGTGTGAATTACTTGCAATTCAATTCGCTTTTATTTGGCGTAATCGCCACCCAAATATAATAGTTTATGGTTAGGTAGACATTGATTTGAAGAGATGCAATCATAATAGTTTAAAAAAAGTCAAGTAATTATATTTGCATAGATTGAGGTAAATATGATTACAATGTAAGTTTGATTACATCCTTTAATGGTAACCAAACAGGTAATGAAATTATGATTACTATTTTGATTCCATTACTCCTTTGATTACATAAAACCAAACGAGCCATAATAGATTACCCATGTTTATTTAGATATTACGGTTGTTTTCCCTTTGACAGTATGAATCTTTTGTCTAGTTAGATTTCAAACTTATTTGTAGGAGTCACCCAGAATAATATAGTATAAAATATAAATACGGAATAAGGAAACTGAACATGAAAGTTGATGCATCCAGGACTTTCAATCTTATGTACTAAATGAAAGCCTCATTGACAATACAAGCTTATTTCTAAAGCTTTTCTTTCCCTTTTTTTTTTGTATTGAAACCTAAGCAAGCACTTTTTGTCTTGGTTCTATTTATATAAAAAGGTTATTATCCTAATCAAATACTCCTTCCATCCTAAAAAAGTCGTCACATATTCATATTTTAGATGTCTCAAATATGTTGCCAAATTTTCCTCTTTTACACAGAAAATGTTGTGAATTTCCGCAAGCGTACAGTTTATCGTTGTACGAATTACGGGTATCGTCCTTATTGGTAGTTGTGAAATTAGATTAAAGATTCTAATCTAATTTAAAACTAAAGGCTAATTTTGTAACTCGAAGGTTGAATAATTCTACAATTTGCAAAATAGAAAGCAACAAACTGTAACAAGTTCGAGTCACCAACACCTGGCCGCAATTATTCCATGAATTTGAGCAGCAGAAACACGAAAGAGAAAAAAAAAAAAAAACAGAGGAATATGAGCAGAGCAATGCAAATCAGAATGAGAGCAAAGCAATGGAGATTCAATCTCAACCCAAACATTTGAATTAACAGCACCGGGAGTTAAATCTCGAAAGCTTCATTCGAATTCAACAAAGTCAAGCTCAATAACATGAAATTGGTGAAACTAAAACCTAGATTTGAAATTGAAATAAAAATGAAGATTGAAAACCAAAACCAAATTCGAAGGCCAAATCTTCTGTTTACTCTACGCTAAGCTCGTCTCCTGCTTACACTACTCGGCCCTCTTAAAACGCAGCCATACGCCTCTTTAGCACACTCCCCTTCATCTTGTAACTGATGCCTTTATGATGTTGATGATGATGGATAATGATGGAAGAGAGAGAAAGGGAGCAAAACGGTCAGTTATGGCAGTCAAAGGGGCAGCGCTATGGCCCTGTTTTCATGGCTCTGTTTTGCTGGGTCGAGAAAGAAGAGCAAAGAAGAAGGAGATGGGGAGAGGGCTGTCATGTGCAAGGCACATGGTGTTTAAGTGAAGCCGGCTGGGTCGTGGGCTCAGGAAAGGAGTTGGCGGTCTGCCTATTGGGTCGAAGAAGAGGAGAAGCAAAAGAAGGAGGAGAAGGGACCCAGCTCATGAGAGAAGCCTGGACCAGGCCCAGCAAAAGAGAGAAGGGAGAGGTAGGGCGTTGGGCAGCGTTGGGCTCAACACGAATGGGCCGAGGTTCTGGGCCGATTCTTCTTCCTCTCCTCTTCTTTTCTCAATTAATTGCGTATTATGACCCAATCTAATTTTTATTCAATTTTCACTCATCTTCTTCAAGCAATTTATTTATTGTTCAAATATGTCAAATTCCCACACAATAAATAAAATGAATATTAAAATCCTAAATTAATAATTTATTTTGAGTAAATATGAGATAATAAAAGGTACAAAAATAACATATTTTCAGGCTGAACAGAAAATATGGGAGAGAAAACATGATAATAAATGTTGTTCCCTTAATAGGTTAGTGATGTTTTCATATTGAAATTTGTTCAAGTCCCTAAGGGCCACAATAGCTGCAAAGTACTAGGAGCTTCCCCTCCCCCAAAAAAAAGAAAAAAAGGGAGGGGGATTAGGTAATCCAATACTATAAAAACTATATTATACTCCCATTCCCAATTGTTTTGTTTTTTTTCCCCCAACTTTAGAACTAATGTTTTTCATATTTGTATTCATCTTATCCGAAATTTATATTTTTGAACTTTTTCTTTGATATCTCCGACGAAGTCAAAGATAAATTATCTCCTATGAAACTAAAGTTTGATGATTTAGGGCTGATAAAAATTCGAGTCTGGGTCAATTCGGGTTCAGACAAATCAGATATTCGGACAAAAACTCCATACCCAAACCCTGTCTAGATTATAATCGGACACTCTGACCAGTTTTGGACCCAGTTGCCCGATATCTGGATCCAGTTGTCTGAATTTGTGATATGATTTTAGG
>NCQT01122820.1:2531-16189 GCA_002740465.1 Stenocereus thurberi
GGCCAATATTCTTTTGATCGAAGAAAATTCTCCATCAACATGCTCCAATGGTCATAGTGATCATCAAAGCGCGGAACTGTAGGTTGGATAAAGTTGCTATTATCTGAGGCCATGAAGAAGCTGTAAAGGAAAGCAAAAGGCTACTGCCTTCTATTGTCGGAAAAACTCTAGAACTTAGCTCTGATACCACTGTTACAAAACCGAAATATTCAGCATAAATCAGGATATGCAAAGGAGGGAAGAGGTATTGCTGTAAAGCTTGGATTTCCATTCAGAACTTGAAGCCTTTTTATAGGCAAGTACATAACAGAAAATGCCATAAAAACGGACTCATAACAGCCAATAATCTGCACTCCACTAACCCTTAAAAATCAGAAAACATTATTCAACTAATTCCTGAAAATCAGAACAACTCTAACTAGAAAATCATGGGCTATGACTTTAACTGAAAAACCCCGAAAATAGCTAACATTTTAACATCACCACCATAGCAATCAATTCCTAACGTCTGAAGATTAGGCGGAAGGGCCTGGAGACCCTCGAGCAATTTTTCATCATGTTTACCAAAAGTTTCAGGCTTCCATTCAACGCTAAATTCATCTCTACAAGATCCCTGTTTAGTTTCGAAGTTTGCCTTCCTAGCCTGAGAGTAGGAACCTGAAGAGGAAGATCAATGGTTTTTGGTAGACGGTGACCGAAAGAAGAAGTTGTCGTCATTTATAATTCACCAGTAAATCATTTGTTTTTAGTTAATTTGTTCTTTAAAATTGAAAATTTTGAGTTAATTGGTGTTTTTTAATGATGGTTGATTTGTTATAAATGGGTTGAAGAGTTGCCACCGCTTCCGCCGCCGCTGCCGCTCATTCCTCTGGCGTCACTGCCCGTTTCGTCAGTAGTCCGATTATTTTTTTGGATATTTAAAGGTTAGTGAAATTGTTGTGTTTTGAAATTATATTAATTTTATATGTGTTGTTAAATTTTTTGAAATATAATTTTGAAGCATATTTGTATTTTTGTTGGGCAAAATATGGATGTGGAAAATATGAATGTGAAGTATGTTAATTTTTTATTTGATTTGTGAAGTATATTTATTTGGATAAGTGGAATAAAATATGTTAAGTATGTATATTTATAAAAATTGTATAATTATTATAAAATGGTAAAGTATGTTAAGCATGTATAATGTGTTTTGTTTTGGTAAATGATTTAAGTTTATTAAGTACGTTTATTTTTTGTTCGATTTGTTGTATATATTAATTTTTGATAAGTATGTGAAGTATATGTTTTTTGAGGTATGTTTCATTTTTATATGAGTTGTTTGATTTGCTAAGTATGTTTATTTTATTTTTGGGTTAATAGTATTTTGGTTTTTTTGGGGTTTGTTTATTTGGATGAAGTGTGGAATAAATATTTAATTTGTGTTTGATTGCTAATTAGGTTTATTTTGATACATAAAATAGTTATCTTAAATTAATTTTTTTGTAGCATATATGGTTAATTACATTGTTGTATTTTAGGTTTTTGTGAAAATTTATTTTCGGAATATAGGAATATAAAATGTGAAGTAAATATGGATCTAATTTTTTTTTATAGGTATCACTAGTGAATATAAAATTTATAATAAATAATTTAATCTTAAATTTATTTACAATGTATGTTGATTTGGATAAATGAAATAGTTATAAGTAGTTATCGATTATGGAATAAAAATGTTATTAAAATTTTGCGTGCACAAGTAATTTTTGATTTAAATGGTCGTATATTGAAAGGGAAATGTTTGTTTTAGTAAATGATGTTAGTTATGGCTTATTTGTTACGTATTTTAGATGGGAAAAAAAAGAAATAATGTTAGCGATAAAAAAAATTGCAATTGTTCATGTTCCTGTCACAAACTCAGTGTTGTTTTTTGTCGATTGAAACATGCTTTTTTATTATCTTTACCTATAATTACTTATGTGCTTCAAAATTGTGGTAATATTCATACATAAGTTCATTATTGTCTTTGAAATATTAAATTGTACGATGTATTACAATAATTCATTGGTCATTGGTTAAATTAATTTCTAAAAGATATTTATTGAAATTAATTATAGTATATATAACAATTAAGACAACCAGATTAGCAATATATGGATGGGTCGTTGCATCGCCAATGGATGTATAAGAGGAGAAATCCTGATGGACATGGGCTTAGAAATGAGTGGTTGATCAGAGTAAATATATTTGATGAATTTGCACAAAATCGAGAGGAGGATAGAATTAATGGAGGTTATAGGTGTCCATTTATAAAGTGCCAGAATATGCAATATTTTACACCTAACGTTTCAAAGTCTCATTTGTATGGAAAGAGGTTTGTGAAGAATTATTGGTATTGGACAAGTCATGGGGACGAAGATAACTCGGAAGTAGATGGTGCAAGTAGTTCACAATCTATGAATTATGATTACGATCACAATGATCATAATCATATGGAGAACATGCTTCATGCTGCCTTCCAAGCTAATAAAGTGAACATTAGTAGCTCTCATGACGTCAATCTTGAGGCATTTTATACTATACTTGAATCTGCCCAAAGATCCTTATATGAAGGGTGTAATATAACTGAACTAGAAACGTCTGTGAGGCTACTTAGTATTAAATCAAGTCACAACATGTCTCAACATTGTTTCAACGAAGTTGTTGATATGATGAAAGATACATGTCCTTCTGAAAGTCGCATTCTAAAAATTATCATCAGTAGTTGAGAAAAGTGAGAGATTTAGGCATGGATGTTCAGGAAACTAATTGTTGTCCGAATGATTGCATGATTTATTATAAACATGATGAGGCTATGTCTGCAAGCAAATTTTGTGGATATGCAAGATGATTACCAAAGAATTCCAACCAACGAGGTCACAAGGAGGTTCCATGTGCTAGAATACACTAACTACCTTCAATCCCAAGATTGCAAAAATTGTAGGCCTCAAAAAAAACTGCCGCCCAAATGAGATGACACCATGAGTACCGCCAAGAACCGAGTGTTATCCGACATTCGTCGGATGGACAAGCGTCGAAACATTTTGATCAAAAGTATCCAAATTTTGCAGCAGAGTCTCAGAATGTGAGGTTAGGCTTATATGCTGATGGTTTCACACCATTTTTCCTATCTGAAAGATCGTATTCTGTATGGCCAATTGTTGTCACATCTTATAACTTATCTCTAGATATGTATATGATCACTCCACATATGTTTTTAAGTAGTATTATTCTGGGTCCAACAAATCCGAAGAACAGAATTGATGTGTACTTGCAATCCTTAATTGATGAGTTGAAAATGCTATAGGATGTTGGGGTTGATACATTTGATATTTCATGGAGAAAAACTTTTAGATTACATGCTGCATTAATGTGGTAATCAATGATATTTCTACCTATGGTATGTTATCCAGTTGAAGTACTCATTGGTTGTTAGTATGTCCGGTTTGTATGCACTAAAATTGTGTCTTCCAGTTACAGCATAGATGAAAGTCATCTTGGTTCGATTGCCATCGTCGTTTCTTGCCTCAGAATCATTGTTTAAGAGTTAATAAAGTTGCTTTTCGTAAAGGAAAGAGCATACACATTGGCCCTCCCCGAAGGATTTCTGGTGAAATATTATCTGATGTAGCATCTAAATTGCCTAAAGTGACTACAGAGGTAGAATTTTAAATTCCCGAATTTCAGGAAAATGAACATAATTGGACAAAACAAAGTATCTTTTAGGAGTTACCTTATTGAAAGCATCAACTTCTTAAGCATAACCTTGATGTTATGCATATTGATAAAAATTTCAGTGAAAATATTATAAACACAGTGATAGATGTTCCGGGGAAAACAAAGGATGATATAAAAGCAAGAATGGATATGTCCATTATGTGCAGTAGCAAGAGTTGAACTTAGCTATAAGAGGGTCCACTGATAGATTGTGTAAGCTGAAAGCCAAGTTTGCACTATCGTTAGCTCAAAAAAGGGTTGTTTGTCAATGGTTGCAGGAGGTTCATGTGTCTGATGGTTATTGTTCTAATGTGAAAAATTGGATTGATTCATCTAACACAAAGTTTCAAAATATGAAAAGTTATGATCATTATGTGTTTTTGGAGAATTTTCTTCCAGTAGCTTTTGCTACTCTTTCGGAAGATGTTTTGAGATCTTTGGTTGAGTTGAGTAAATTCTTCAGAAATCTATACTCCAGTGAGTTACATATTAGCATACTTGAAGAGATGAATAAGACCATTGCTATAATTCTTTGTATATTAGAGATAGTTTTCCCTCATGGATTTTGGAATGTCATGGAACATTTACCCATTCATTTAGCAAAAGAAGCTTTATTGGGTGGTCCTATTCAATATTGATGGATGCAACCTTTTGAGAGGTATTTTGGCTGGATGAAGCCTACAACAAAGAACAAAGCTAGTGTAGAGGCATTCATGGTTCAGGCATACTTAGCGTTTGAGATTAAATATTTTACCGAGTATTATTTTCAGTCAAACTTGCATTACCCAAGAATTTGGCATAATGAGGATACGCGACAATCCGAACCACAAATACTAACTCTTTCGGTGTTCAATCGTAAGGGTACTCCATTTGAAAATTGAAAAAAAAGATATCTTACTGAGATGGAGTATCGTATCGCTCGCCTTAACATCTTACTGAATTGTGATGAAATACAACCATATTTGGAGTAAGTTTAGCAGTCATTGAAAGTTTCATTTGAATACTTAAATAGTTAAGTAATTAAATAATTTGAATCTTTAAATACTGTTGGTTCAGAAACCAATTTTGCAGTCATAATCTAAATGCAAGGGGATACCAAAAAAAGTGAATTGGTGGGTAGTTATGCCGAGCAAACCTCGAGTGCCCCTAAAGATAAGAATAATTTAGAGCTTGCCTATCAACAGTTAGGAATGACAACCATGAATGTGAATGACATAATAGCCACAACATTAGTCGATGAAACTGCACAAGCTGATGATGTTGATGGACATGATTGGGGTGATGATAATGATGGGGATGACGAACATGGTGATAATGACTATAAAGAGGACAAAGAAGGTGAATAGGAGGATGAAGGTGAAGATACTGATGATGATGATGAAGGAGATATGACATTACAAAGTGATGATGACGACGATGGCGATGTGTCCCACAATGGCTGATTTAATCTTTTAGTTGTATGGATGTTTATGCATGTCTGCGTACTTTATTTTTAATTGCAAGTTAGGAAAAATAATTTTATGTATTTGACATATTTATTCCAATTCAGTTGTTGAAAGTTTTTTTATTTACTGTAATTTTTCAATGATAATACTATCAATGTTTGCGCCGCTGTATTTTATGTCTATGCTGTTCTTATTTGTTAGATGTCTAGAGCAAATGGTGGATGTGGTCGAGGTCGAAACATTAGGAGTGGTGCGGGTAGAGAAGCACCACAACCGATCCCACAGAATGATCAAACTAAAAACAATGAAACAAACACCTTCAGTGGAATGTTTGGAGGTTTTCTTGACTCAACCAAGCGGTTTGGAAATTATTTTGGTAGCATGAACGAGCAACCCTATATGCAGTCATCTTTTTTTGGTTCGAGTATGGGCTAGCCACACGCAATGTATTTCATGCAAAGTACACGTGGGAATACACCGATCCAACCCAATAATCCTTACATCGGTGGTACTTCCACTACTCCATTAGTTTATCAACAGTTTGGCACTATTAGCTCACATTACAATAGTTATCAGATTGTTGGTTAGCCTAGAATGCCCAGCCACTCAGTCCAAAATAAAGGGGTCCAAAATGAAGGGGCAGGAAGAAATAGACAATGTCCTACACCTGATAGTGAAGTTGCAAGCACAAATAATAAAATTTATTTGCAACTTGATGGTGATACGTAAGTTCATTATAAATTTTCTTCATTGCCAATCATATTTTTTTCATGCCTACAGTAAGTAATTTTAACGATTTTTTTTGTACTTAGTTTTGTCTCATACTAGGGCGTTGTTCAGAAAATTATTGAAAGCTTTGCAGGTAAGTACCCACGTTCTTGGATCACGTGGCGGGAAGTTCCACAATCCCAGCGAGATATATGGTTTAGTGAGTTCAAGGTTAGTTTTCTGTACAATAAATTTAAACATCATTATTAAATTGTTCGATCTGTTTATTAATATACTTGAACTTTGTGACAGAAATACTATTACTGACATCCAGACAATAAAATCCACATACGGCGTAACTTTGAGTACATAAATGCAACTCAACTTAAGGACATTCTTGGATATGCTAGGAAGTACAACAAAAAGTCAAAGTGGTTACCACATAGTGTTTGGAATGAGATGCTCAAGCATTGGAATGGGGATGATAAATTTAAGAAGTTGAGTCAACAAAATAAAAAGAACAGATTGAGTGATGCAGAAGGTCTTGATCCTTCGTTACATATATGTGGATCAATCCCGATTAGTGAAAGGAAGAGACGCCTGGTAAGTAATGAGTTTATTAACAAGTGTATTTCCAATATTCAATGAATGTATGTGTGTGTGTGTGTATACACACACAAACACACACACACACACACACATATATATATGAACATTTTATTTTTTGTAAGCCAAAATGTTAGGTAGGGAACCCACATGTGAGGAATTGTTTAAGAACATTCACTGCAAGGTCAAAGATAAAGTATTTGTTGATAAGAAATCTGCAAAAAAAAATATGTAAGTTTAGCACATTTTATTCAGACATTATTTATATGTTATAATTGTCAACTTAGTATGTAATAGTTTTGTTTTTGATAGTTTTCAGGAGGAGCACTACAAAAAATGGAAGGTGTACACTCAAGCTGCAACTCAAGGGGGTCCCAACTGTCCCCATGACCCCAGAAGAGTTGTGGCTTAAAGAAAATCTGGATAAAAAATGTCATGTATATGGTTTTTGTACTGAGAGGGGTCAAGATAAAAAAATCAGCTACAATTGCGGCTACACGCCACTCATCAGCTGAGCACTTTGATCCAAATGAGCACGCACAACTCTTCAATCAGAGTATTACCAAGCAAGTAGAGGCCATAAACCAAATTGCAAAAAAATAGAGGAAGATAGAGCATATTATGAAAAAAGTTTTGAGATTTCTTAAGGGACAAAGTGCAAATTCTTCCAGCCAAATCAATTTGGACACTGATGACGAGCAAGACTCCCAAAATGACAATGATGATCCCATGAATCTATCTGATTTTGATTAGTTTACTTGATCTGCCTATAGATCGAAAACAATTGTGGATGTCATGAATAATATTCAATTTAGCACTTTTAATTTTCAAAGATAAAAATTCGTATTTAGTAATCATTATATATCTTATTTGTGGTGAATTTTTTATATGTAAGTAGTTGAAAAAAAAAATTTGGAGGCAGATTTTTTTGGGAGGGAAAGCCAATTTTCATCGCAGATTCCGTTAGAATTTCCCAAAATTTCTCGAAGATTCCTTTGCCGATTCCAAGCGTTTTTGTAGTGTAATTGGTATTTGATCACTTAAGTGCATTAAAATATTTCCCACTGGCCAAGGTCAAATATCATTTCATATATGGAGTTACAACTCATATAGGATTTTACTATTGAGCCTTATTACAAGACTAAGTCATGACACCTTAGCACAGTTTGTTAAATTTGTAAATAGATAGTTGTAACTAACTTATCTCATATGGTAGAAGCTATAAATGCATGCATTGTAATAGCTAGATGCCTTGATTTTCTCATTTTCTGTACATTCCTCCTCATTCTATAAATAAAAAATATCAAGAAGTTCTCTTCATGTTTTTCTCTCTCTTCGATTCTGTGATGATCAAATTGTATCATGGTATCAGAGCATTAGGTAATGAGATCGATCTAAATCATTCTTCTTTGTCATTTCTTTTTCATTTTTAATCAAACCGATTTGTATCATTTATTGATTAAGCTTGGCATTTCATCAAACACATAGTCTCGCTTGATTGATTTCTTCCATCAATCTAGCTAGCTAGCATTCTGTGAATCAAATCAATATCTCTTGATCTCAATATAGATCAAGATTTGTCTGGTTGTTAGTTTGATCATCATACTGTTATTCTTGATTTGATCGTTCTTGATTCTTTTGCAATGGCTGAAGATTTCTTGACAAATCCTGTGCATATTCTTTACTTACATCCTTTAGATAATCCTAACAATGTGCTTGTTAGTGATCTTCTTGATGGCCGTAACTATGGCCATTGGAAAAGAGCCATAGAAGTGGCTTTGATTGGAAAGAACAAACTGAGGTTGGTGCTTGGTGATTATACTAGACCTACTACTCTCTCATTGCAAGCAAAGTAGGATAGGTGTGACAACATGGTATTAGCTTGGATCATGCATGCTACTGTAAAAAAAATATCTCAGATAGCATCATGTTTTCTTCCACCTCTTATAATGCCTGGGTTGAACTTGAACAAAGATATAGTCAAGCTGATGGAACAAGGATGTTTGGGGTGCAAAGAGATTTGTATTATATATCTCAGAATAATCTCTCAGTTGCAGACTATTTCACTGAGATCAAGAAACTGTGGGATGAGTATAGTGTCATCACTACTATTCCACATTACAATTATGGAATTGAATGTGCCAGTCTCATTGCTGTATATAACACGATTGAGAATCAGAAACTTATGCAGTTTCTTGTTGGTCTTAATGAGCAATATAAGACAATTAGAGGAAATCTGATCATGATGAAACCACTGTCTACTCTCAATCAGGCTTACAATGTTATTCTCCAAGAAGAGAAACAGAGAGGTCTCAACTCTATGTCTTATATCATGAGCCAATCAGTGGCATTCAATGTTCATGCAAATGTCAATGCTCAAGCAAATGTTAAGTCCAATGATGAGCCTGACCACATGACATTAGTTGGATAGCAAAGAAACAATGGCATCTATGCTTTTAGAGGTCAACCTAGATCTGACAAAATTAAAGGCAACTATTTTGTGATCATTACAAGATGAGTCGACATACTATCCAGAGATGCTATAAGGTCCATGATTATCCACCAGGTCATAGGCTTTATAACAAAGGAATAAGGGTGGCTGCCATAGTTCAAACAAGCTCTATTAACAACTCCGCAGGAGTTGTTTAGAACAACAATGTCAATCCTATTTACAACAGTGTCTCAAACTCACAGCAAGCCCCAATTCCAGGCCTGACTGCTGAACAATACAATCATCTCATGACCTTACTCAATAAGCAACCAAGTGATAGTTTTGGAGGTTCATATGGTAGTGCACACACAAGATTCATGGCAAGTAACAAATTCTGCTTGCTTACATTTGTTGGTAAAACCACTTAGGTAGTAGATAGTGGTGCTAGTGATCACGTTACCCCTAATTTATCTTTGCTTATTAATGCTAAACCTATAAATTAGTATTGCTGCATCACCATGCCCAATAGCAAATTAGCACAAATTAAACATGTGGGGTCAATACAAGTTGGGATAGACTTATTCTTGAAAGATGTGTTGCATGTGCCTGAATTTCAGTTCAATCTCCTATTAGTGAGTAAACTGACCAAGAAGTGTGGTGCTAAGGTTGTTTTTTCACGTGATACTTGTATGCTTCAGGACTACACATTACAGAAAGCAGTGGTCCTTGGTAAAGTAGACAGAAGACTTTACTTACACAGTGACTTGGAAAATGGACTTATAGCTGAGCATGGATCACAGTCTCGTGAAGACTTGAAGAAGTTTACTCCTAATTTTGTTACTTTCTTATCTACCTCAGAGAAGTGGCATTATTATTGAACCTTTTTGTGTGAACACACCCCAACAAAATGGGATTATAGAAAGAAAGCATCAACATCTATTGTAGGCCACTGAAGCTCTTATGTTTCAAGCTAATTTACCTCATCGATATTAGGGAGAGGCTCTCTTAACAGCAACCTATCTTATTAATAGATTACCAACTTTAGCCTTACAGTTCAAAGCCCCATTTCAGTTGCTGTATGGTGGCCAACCTACTTATGATCATCTTAGATCCTTTAGATGCTTATGCTATGCCTCTACATTGAAGAGAAACAAAAACAAATTGCAGGCTAGGGCTCAACCTTGTGTTTTTTTTGAGATATCCACATGGCCAGAAGGCATACAAGCTATTAGATCTTGAAATAAAAAAAATCTCTACCTCAACAGATGTGGTATTTCATAAAATCATCTTTCCATCTCATGACATTAAGCATATTTCAAACATTCTTTTGTTATTTGCTATTACTAAGTTCATCCCAGATCATTACCCTCAACAACCTTCATCAGCTGAGTCTCTTACAACAACTGAGTCCTGCATGCTAACACAACAACTTTCATCCACTTCAGTCTCAGCAGAGTCTTCTTCTAGTATTCCAAATTAGTCCAATGATATTTTAATCACTATGCATTCAGAGATCTCACAGCATGTACCAGTTAGAAGATCCACTAGATCACATAATCTATCAGTGTATGCAAAGGATTATCATTGTCATCTTGCATATACTGCTCAAGTATCTCTTATTGATTCAAATGCTTTTCCTAATGACCATTATGCTTTAGTTTCTACTATCTCTCAATATATAGAACCAAATTCATATGAAGAAGCATCCAAACACAAAGGTTGGGTTGAGGTAATGAATAAAGAAGTTGATGCTCTTATGGCAAACAATACATAGGATTTTGTAGATTTACCTCCAGGAAAAAGAGCAATAAGCAGCAAATGGGTTTACAAAGTCAAGCTCAACTTTAATGGTTCATTGGAGAGACTCAAAGCAAGACTTGTCATTAGGGGTTTTACACAAAAAATATGGGGTAGACTGTCAAGAAGTATTTTCCCTAGTGGTAAAGATGGCAACCATAAAGAGTATCATTGTTGTGACAGCTTCCAAAGGATGGGATCTATTTCAATTGGATGTTAATAATGCATTCTTACATGAAGAATTAGATGAGGAGGTATATATGCAAGTAACTAAGGGGATTGCTAATCCCAATAGCAAGGTATGTGGATTGAAGAAATCTTTATATGGCCTTAAACAGGCTAGCAGACAATGGTCCAGTAAACTAAGTGATACACTCCTCAGCCTTGGTTGTCAGCAGTCCAAGAATGACTACTTATTCTTCCTTAACAAGCATGACTCAGACATCACTATTATTGTTGTATACGTTGATGATATCTTCATTACAGGATCTAATCATCCTGAAATTGAGCATATAAAATAACACCTTGATACGTGTCTTGTTATCAAGGACTTGGGAAAGTTACACTATTTTTTGGGGTTAGAAGTATCTTACTTACCAGAAGGCATTGTTTTTAGCTNGAAGAAGTTCATAATTGAACTCCTTCAAGATGCAAAACTGCCTAATGATAGACCCTCTGTCACTCCTTTACCTTTAATTAGAAGTTATTACCAGATGATGGAGCACTCCTCTCAAATCCCACATAGTACAAAGCCATGTTGGGAAGCTAAATTTTTTGTCTAACACCAGAGCTGATTTGAGTTTTGTTGTACAACTCCTTAGTTAATTTATGCAGTAGCCTAGAGATACTCATCTACAAGAACTTTAGCATACTTTGAGATACATCAAAGGGACAGTTGGAAGAGGTATTTTACTTAAAGCCACTGATTAGCTTTGTCTTCAAGACTATCTTGAGTTAGATTGGGCATCATTGTCCAACATCTACAAGATCTATCATAGGATATGTAATTCTTTTGGGAAATTCACCCATTGGTTGGAAATGCAAGAAACAATACAATGCGTCTAATTCTTCTTTTAAGGCAGAATACAGAGCCATGTCCCAAGCTGCTTCAGAGGTTATATGGCTAGTTAAACTCTTGGAAGAGCTCAGGGTTACATCTCTTAAACTTGTCACTCTTCACTGTGACAACAAATCAGCTATTAACATTGGGAAAAACCCAATTTTTCATGAGAGGACCAAAAATATTAAAATAAATTGCCATTTTACAAGGGAGCAAGTCTTGGAAGGCTTACTCCAGCTTAGTTACCTACCTATGGCAAATCAACTTGTTGATGCCTTCACTAAAATTTTACTTTCCATTCAACATTAACTTCTTTTCAGCAAGTTGGGAATGGTTAATCCTTAAAACCGTTCCAGCTTGCGGGGGGTGTTGAGCCTTATTGCATAGACCTCAGCCCAAGTCATGACACCTCAGCATAGTTTGTTACATTTGTAAATAGATAGTTGTAACTAACTTATCTCATATGGTAGAAGCTATAAACACATGTATTATAATAGCTAGATGCCTTGATTTTCTCATTTTCTGTACATTTCTCCTCATTCTGTAAATCAAAAATATCAAGAAGCTCTCCCCATATTTTTCTCTGTCTTTGATTCTACAATGATCAAATTGTATCATTTACAACTCATTAGAATTGTCAAGTTATTGACTTTATTGGCATTTGAGAAAATGTGCAACCATGTAATAAGCAGGTGCGACAAAGTTAATCTCTCAATCATCTTTATGAAAAACACACATGGCTGGTTTGGTTAGAGGTAAATAGAGATGTAATGCAATCAAAATTACAAGCTTGATTACATTACCATGTTTATTTTATTAAAAGCTTATGTAATCAAAATTACCTTGTAATGAAAATAATATAGAAAGATGTAATATGAATAACAAAGCTTCCCCTAAACAATTCTATTTACATTACTTGAGGTAATCCTCTAAACAATTCTACTGGAAAAATTCTACGCTAATGAAAGTAACTCATAAATTTCATCGGATGACTATTATTAAGACATTCCAAAACTATATTTGATGGACAAGTAGATTTCGCTTATAAATATGTGGATGTCCTTTGCATTCAACTGTGACTGAAAGAGAAGTTCACAAATCATGACTTCAGAATTAAGCTGCTAATTACATACATGCTCATGCATGTGTATGTGAATTTTGATACAATATTTGAATATAACCTACAGTTAATCTTCTATGTAATTTTTAGCATCTAATCTTTGTGTACTCATCAACTATTTTACAAACAACTTGAGCTTTCAAGTTCATTTTTAGCATTTGATCCTGAAACCATTGATGTATTTTTAGCCATTCCCGATATCAAAAAGGAAGATTGGGTTCTTACTATTCTTTGTCGAGATATTTAAACTGGATAAATTAATTAATGATTTAATTACAAAGAAAATTATTTTTTGTTTACTTCTTGATCTTGTTATTTCCTCTACTAATGTTTTTGTGTCTTTGTTTTCCTATAATTTTGGGCTTGGACGAAGACGTTTTCAATTGGATACAAATCCTATTCCTGAATATGGTAGATTTCGGATACTCTTTTTATTGCTGAAGACGACCGATATGAGATATGGTTATTCATTGCTATATATGCATTCTATTACTAATAATTAGAAATTACTTTTTGTTGTGAACTCCCTTTTTTGGAATTTGCTACAATGGCGAAACTTCGTTAGCGGGATCTTTTTTGGTACATTATTGTTGAAACTAATTATTAGTAGAGTTAAGATTTAATTTTTCATTCAATTATCACTTTCAAAATAGTACAAGGACATTGGATGCAAAATGTGATTGCATTACATATTAAATTTATGAACCATACATAGCAATAGAATAGTGATTAGATTACCTTATATGATTAGTCTATAAT
>NCQT01122834.1:15004-29414 GCA_002740465.1 Stenocereus thurberi
TCACCATTAATTTCTTTGGATGGTGCTACCCTAGAGGAAGTGTGCTCTAGAAAGAAAGTGGCACACAACCACCTAAAAGTGTTTGGCTATTGAGAATTTTCCCATATTCCTAAGGATGAGCGAGCCACACTTGATCTAAAAATAAAGGAGTGTATTTATCTCGGATCATGAAGAGATAAATTTGGTGCTGAATTTGGGATCTTCTAAGTAAAAGGATTATAAGAAGTCGATATGTTTCATTCTTTAAGGATCAAACCATGGAAGATGTGAAAAAGGAAATACCTAAACACAAAGTTATTAGAGATTCTGATACTGATCCATCCCCTATAGTTCATGGCAATGCAGGGGAGGACACAACTAAAAACAATAATGAGACTAACACAAATGACGATGCCACCTCTTCCTCTAATGATGATCGAAAGGAAGGTCCCTATAAGTCTACCATATCCAATGTTGAATCTACTGAGGAACGATCTCAAGAAGAGCCTCAATTGAGGTGATCTACCAAAGAAAGAAGACCATCCACCAAATATAACCCAAATGAATACATAACTGTCATACATGATGGAGAGTGTCAGAACTATGAAGAAGCAATGGCTGATAAGTATAAGGTAGAATGGGTGAAAGCCATGTAAGAAGAAATGAATTTGTTGTATGAGAATCATACATATAATTTAGTGAAATTCCCCAAAGGAAGACAAACCTTGAGAGACAAATGGGTATATAGACTAAAAAATGAAGAGAATAACCTAAGACCAAGGTATAAGGCTCATCTAGTAGTGAAAGGATTCAATCAAAAGAAAGGGATAGACTTTGAACAGATATACTATCCTATTGTGAAAATCTTCAATCAGAACTTCCCTTGGTCTAGCCACCAGTCTATACTTAGAAGTAGAACAACTTGACATCAAGATAACATTTTTACATGGTGACCTAGAGAAGAAAATATATATGGAGCAACCGGGAAGGTTTTAAGTTATAGGCAAATAAAGTTTGGTATGCCCACTTCAGAAGAGCCTCTATGGTCTTAAACAAGTGCCTAGGCAATGTTGTAAGAAATTCGATTCTTTCATGACTAAGCATGATTTTAAGAAGACACTGACTGACCATTGTGTCATGGTAAAGAATATGATGGTGGTGATTTCATCATATTATTGCTTTATGTCAATGATATGTTAATTGTTAGCCATAATCCAAAGGAAATTTATGTTTTAAAGAAGGCACTGAATAAATCACTTGCTATGAAGGATTTAGGATCAGCAAAGAAGATCCTTGGGATGAAAATAACTCAAGATAGATCAAAGAAGTTATTATGGTTATCTGAAGAGAGTTATGTTGAAAAAGTATCGGAATGATTCAACATACATAAGGCCAAACTCGTTAGCACGCCATTTGTTGGACATTTCAAGCTAAATATCAAGCAAAATCCAACAAGTGAGAAAGAAAAAGCAGAATGAAAAATGGTCCTTATTCATCTGCTGTTCGTAGCCTAATGTACACAATGATATGTATTAGGTCTGATATTGCTTACGTTATCAGTGTCGTAAGTCGATTCTTAACTAATTCGGGAAAAGAACACTAGAGAGCAGTGAAACGGATGTTGAGCTATCTTAGGGGTACAACCAACAAATATTTGTGGTTTGGCAATGAAAAACCCGTGTTAGCAGGTTACACACATGCTAACCCAGTTGGTGATATCGATTTTCAAAAATCAACTTCTGGGTATTCGACTACTTTTGTAGGAGGAGTGATGTGTTGGCAATCTAAGCTCCAAAAATGCATTGCCCTGTCAACCATTGATGCTGAATATATTGTAGCTACTAAAGCATGTAAGGATATTATATGGATGAGAAATTTCCAACTCGAACTGGGCTATGCACAAGACAAATATGTCTTGTGATGGTATAGCCAAAGTGCTATACATTTAGGCAAGAATTCTAGTTTCCACTCCCATTCAAAACATATTGATGTTGGTTACCACTGGATATAAGAAGTTTTAGAAGATAAGCTCCTACAGCTTAAAAAAAATCCACACGAATGAAAATTGGTCAGACATGATGAGCAAGATGCTACCAACTAAGAAATTTGAAAACCATTGCCAAGGTGTAGGTGGGAGTTCCCCAATTAAGTCATGAAGGAGGAGTTTTGTTGGGATTCCTTCCTTAATTGGTCGGAATTCTAAGATCTAAAAATAGCAAAAAAGAAGGGAGGGAGGGGGAGAGAGAAGGGGAGACAGAGAGAGAGAAAGAGAGAGAAAGAAGCGTGATGCATTGCTTTAGGAATAAAGTTTCCATGGTAAAAAAACCTCCCTAAACTCCTATAAATAGAGGCATTATTTGCCTTTGAAAACAACAATAATAGATAAAACAAAGTGAGAGAAACACTTGATAGAAAAACACTTAGAATTCGTGGGGGTGTTCTACCAAAGTTAGTGACGGTCATCTTTTGTATACCATCCAAGTGGATGAGACATTGAGTGTATACAGTCCAAGTTATCTAGAGCAATTACATTTGTAATCCTGCTATACAATAGTGAAAGTATTTATAGACTAGTGGTCCCGTGATTTTTACCTTCGTTTTGGAGAGGTTTCCATGTAAAAATTTGTCTGTCTCCATCTACAATATATATTTAGTTTTAATTGTCTATCTTAATTGCACAAAAAGGAAAAAGAATTAGCTTTCGCATTAGTAGCCCGCATTTTTCCCACAAGATTTTCATTGGGAAAAAAAAGTTTGGTGAGATACTCAAATTCAATTCTCACCCATGCAAGTTATCAGTGGTGGAACTTGACTAAATTAAGTACAAGGCATAAGTTTTTGTATTTTCTTTTGAATTGACATAAATATCAATTAGACACTAGTAAAGAAATTAAACCATTATTTAAAATTCCACTTTTGCTATTTGTCCTTGGTACAACTAGGGATGTTAATGGATCGGATTTCGATCGGATATTGGAACATCAGAATTCGTATCCGATTTATATCCGTATCTGAAAATTCGATCCAGATTCGATCCGAGTCGAATTGGATCAGAGTCGGATTTAATCCAACCCAAAATAATTCCTTTTGTAATGCAATAATTTTATATAATTTTTCTATATTCTACCCATCGGTCGATGCGATGAGGTGCGTTCATATATCATATTAACCAAATCCTGAATATTTAAGCTAAGCGAAGAATAAAACATGGAACATATTTCAAGCTCAACAAAAAGACAACATGTTCCAACAATTACAAGTTTTAACAACAATGAGATACATCTGAAATCTCACAAATAACATGTCATGATAAAAAGAAAAAAAACTAAGAGTACAAATCCTCCACTTGCAATATTTAGCCCTTCTTCTCTATTGATCTCCGGCGAGGGGTATACATAATGATAACTATAATTATTATTTGCATGGAACTGAGATTTTCATTAGAATTAAGTTTTAGAATATAATTTTGATCATATTACTGACCTGTAATTTCATATATAATTAAGTATTAGAATGTAATTCTGATAAATATTAAAAAATGATCAAAAACAACAATCTTTTCAAACCTCTAGATTACAAAGCCCAAACTCTAACTTGTCCTGTTCTATACCCCAAAAATCTAAACTACATTCCTGGTCATAAAAACTTATATTTAGACTTTATTGTATGAACTGTTAAATTAAGGAGAAAAAGGAGATGTGCACTCACAAGATATCAGAAAGGGACGATAAAATGCTTGGCGTTGGAGTTGTAGAAACCAGTGAAAAGAGAGAAGCTCAAAGAAAGAGACGGAGTATAGGGAGTTGGAGTGAGAAGCCGAGGGCTGAGGATGGAGCTACTACTTTGACAGTCCGACTAAGGAGTACCAAGAGGTCGAGAGCGACTGGCGAGTCGAGCAGTGAGAGCAACTAGTGAATTGATGAGAAAAGAGAGGGTAACTCAAGGGAGTATTAGGGTTTCGACATTTTAAATTTTACATATTAAAAAAAAACCTTGCTAACCAAAAAAAAAAAAAAAAACACTAGGTTGGGCTGGCCCCTTGAGGGTCGGGGGAGGGTAGGTATATTAGATAGGTTTTATTTCTAAAAATTTTAAAGGTTAAACTTAAAATTTAAATTTGAAATATTTAAAAATCTAGTTGGATCGGAATTTCCCCTTCCTCCGAATCCGACTCGGATTTGGATTACTTTTTAGACTCGAATTTTTCTGTTTCGGATTCGAATCGGATACTTTTACCTCAGATCGAATCAGATAATCGGATGCAATTGCCATACCTAGGTACAACGAATAACGCTATATATTGACAAACCTAATTGGTTATAGTTTCACACTATTATACAATCAAAATTAAGGAAAGCTAACTAGGAAAGTAAATTTGATGTTGATTACATAACAATCACTATCATCTCACTTTATTATTAGAATTGCACCTTAAAGTTGATAAGCATACTAGTTTTGGACAATAACTTAAAACTAATATTGCAATATGTCATTATACGCCTTTGAAAGAAAAAAAATATTATATAAGCAATATAAAATTTTTAATTATTGAACATTTTAACTGAGACTTAACAGGGCAACAAACAATTAATATGTAAGGATAACTAGAAAATAATTTCCCAAGTTGTTTTTTCTTTTTTTAACATTTCACCAGTGAATAATTTTAAATATAGCTACTGGTCTTGGGGAAAATAGAAAAACCTAGAACTTAACAAAATTTGTAAAGACTATCTGAGGAATGCCAGAGAATCACTAGTCAGCAAAGAGAAGAATATCAAATTCCAAGAAAAAGGAACTCCACTAATTTTGTGGGTGATGAAAGCCTAGTGTTCAGCAGGAAGAAATTGCCTATTTAAACGGAAATAAAAATGAAGCAAAATCTGCAAGCCTGCTGTGGGATAATTACGCAATGACAAAATTGACAAATCACTCCACTCCTGTTAAATTTACGTGGTCAACATGAGCCAATGAGATTAACGGAGCAAACGTAAAACCAAGAACATGTGTTGTCCCAAATCAGGGGAATCTCCTGCCCCAATACAGTTCAACCATTGTATGTCATTTTTGTCTCCTCACCTTTGTTCTTTTTTTGTGGGGGGGTTTGGGGGCGGGGTGGGAACCCTCTTGTGTTTGCTTTTAAAGTACTATCCTATTAACTTCATCTCATGGCGTGCTAGACGCCATGAGTGTAGTATTCCATATGAGTTAAATTAATGACGTAATAATATGAATCAAATTTTTATATATATTTAATAAATTTCAAGCGTTTTATATACACTATACTCAATAATGTGCATTAATCTGTAATTATACATGTTATAAGGTGGAACAGAAATCTAAATCCAATTAATAAAAACTGTCCTTCTTACCCCTTTTTTATTTTTTTCATTTTTACTTAGATAAAACTCCATTTTTTGGGAAGTCGAGTGGAATTGTAGCACCAGTACCAACTATTAGGTTCTGTGTGAAACCAATAAATTGCACTCGACTAAAGTGTTAATATGGGTATATTATGAGTTATTTATGACATGGATGTACTTATTGATATTTTGGTGTATGTTAGTTAATTCAATTAGTACAGTGTCTGAATATTGTTGTTAGAGTATAAAATCGGCTTTTGGGCCTCCAACTATTAGCTTAAAGTTTTGGTTGAAATAGCTCTTAAACATGGGATTAGAGTCTTTCTGAGTGAGAGATCTTGAGTTCGAATCTCAGTAACTCTTACATTTATGACGTAAGGTATCGATGGATCTTTGCAGCATTCACACTTCAAGCCCAAAGAGTATTCACATGAAGGAGCAAATTAGAGTATCAATCCAATTCTTGATCTTTCAACCATCAGCTCAACTATCAATTAAGTTGGTTCTTAAATAATTATTACACAGACTCAAGCTTAAATTCCACCTATATTGACATGTACATCCATGACACTTTGCACCACCAACCCAAAAAAAAAAGTGATAACAAGTTCCATCAAGTAATTGCTTTGTAGCAGTTCGTAATCCTTAAATCCTAAGTGAACAAGTGTAATTGATATCTTCATAAAAAATTGTAAGGGGAACACTGGTTTTAAATTTCATGGTTTTTAAGAAGTCATTGCAAACTTAACCTAATAATATAGTAACGAAGAACTTACTGATTGTATCCACACAGTTTTCACCATTTAAAAATCTTCCAGTGACAACCCTGCCAGGAAAATCAATCCCATAAGGTAGATAGTGGCTTTCGCCCTAGTGCTTAAGTTGTTATTACTGCCAACAACGTTCGATAATGAGTCTCCAAAAATGAAGCAACATGACACTTGGGGCTCACTCTAACAATATGTTTGGTTGGATGTATTGTAATAATAATGTAATGCAATCAACTTTACAATACAATCATAATTACTTAGTTTATGGTAATCATAATTATAAGATAGTTATTTTATTACAATACTAGCATACAACTAAACAAAGTAATGAAAACACGATCACAAACTTATTTGCATTGTAAGATTGATTGTATCTAACCAAACATTACGTAAGTTGTAATAGCACTACTATCCAGGACTAGCACGAAAACCGCCAATTCCCAAATTGTTTTCATAACTTCCAAGTTCATAATATTAACAAGAAAATTAAGATTGTAGAAACTTTAAATTAGAAGCTACGCTAGAAGCCTATGGAGTCCAATGAGTTTTGCCACATACACACAGAGAGAAGAAGTGGTCATGCATGCGTATTCTTTCGTTGTCATTCAGATAAGGCTTTCTCCCTTGCCAAATCTCCAAGACTTTACCCTGTAGATCCAATGAAGACATAAATTTTTTAACACTTTTTTTTAATAATGTATCCATATTATTAAATTACAGCTAGTTTTGCGTGCAACTGCTTCACAGGTGTAGCTTCCCTTAAGCTTAAGATATGTTTATTAATATATTTTGATAAAAGATAAAAATGAATTGGTCAATTGATATATTCATCATGTTATATTTGAATTATCTAAAAATTTATAATGTTTAAATATGTTATGATTCTAAATGAATATTGGCATACTAGTGCATATTGCTTAATTGAGTTAATATAAATTGCCACAATATCTTGAGATGATTTAGAATTCAAACTTAAATATGTTATCTTTATGATGTTATATTTTATAATTCAAATTTGATTCTGAGATTATGATTCTATATTTATCAAGGTCAAAATATGATATTATCTTTTGATATAATATTTTGAAAGATATGTTGTAAAATAAAACCAGCTCCAGATGATTCTCTCGGCCAAGATGTTCTGCAAAAAGTAAGAAAATTAGCTGTTAGAGATCAAAAGAAAAATGTTGAGCAGAACTGCGAAACTCAGGGGCTTGAAACACTGGGTTCAAGGCCTTAAGATGAGATAAAAAATTGACTTTCTTTGTCTGGTGCAACGGTCACTTACCAAGTTTTATTCCAACCTCTCCAACACCTCTTGGCTATAAAAAAGAAAGGAAGTGGCAAGTGGAAAGCACACAAGGGAGAGCACAAGCAAAGAACAAGAACTAAGAGCCACACTTGCAAATATCATTTTCTTGTTCACTTAATTTATTGAGTCGTATTGCTCTAGTTGTAATTGGGTGGGATTATAGAGTTGAAGGGTCAACTGTATCAAGGACTTGTTGAAGGGTCAACGTGTGACTTAGAACTTAGAGTAGGTATACTCTAGAGTTGTGTAATCCCTCCTAATGACATTGGATCAATCCTAGAGTTAGGAAACTCTAGGCAGGGACTAAGACTGGTTGAGGCTAACCTCGTTAAAAAATACATGTATCTTGTCCACATTTATTTTTTCGCATTTGATTATTTTGAGGCTTTGATCATCACCTTATTCACCCACCTCAAGGTGATTTAATTAGCCAAAATCGGGCCAATAATTGGTACTAAAGCTAGTACTATTTCTTTACGACTTTACTGTCTAATAGATCAATCCCATGGCTAGTTATAATTTTGACTCTAATTGCCCTCCGCTTTTTAAAGGTACTAATTATTTTTTGTGGCAGGAAACAATGGAACTTTATATCAAGTACAAGGGTCTCGATCTTTGAGAGATCATGGTCAAAGGTCTAATAATTACCGAAAAATCAAACGATGAATATACAGAAGACGATTACAAGTGGATATCCAAAAATTTTAAAGTTCTGCACATTTTATATTGTGCGCTTACCATTGATATTTATGACTTTATCCCAGATTACGATAGTGCCAAGGAGATTTTGGAGTCTCTTTATAATTTATGTGGCACTTATCAAAATGTGGTGTTTAGCAAATTTGTGGGATAGGATGAAATGATCATGGATGAAAATGTTAAGCAAGTTAAGGATCAATTACATGAGAGCGGAAATATAAAAGTGGTGATCCAATTCAAGGTCTTTTACATAATTACATCAAGCATGTACAAATTGGCAAGTTGCTTGAAAATGGTAAGAAAAACAAAGATTGTTGTTATTCATATTCCCCAAAGTGGTAAGTATGAGGTAAAATCCATACTTGAATTTTGAAAGTATAGTTCATCTCCAAGTTGTCACATTTTTTATGATTTAAATACCCCACCTAATTTTCAACTTACAAATATTCTTGATTGTGGTGTTAAATCAAGAAAATGTGTCAAGATTAAGGGGAAGAAAAAATTTACCTCATTAATTTTTCTTACTTCCAACAATTTTGAACCCAAGAAAAAAAAGGTATCAAGATTTGGTTAAAGAGTTTCATTCTTAAAGAAATTAACAAAGAATCTGCATATGGTAAGTCATGGTTTGCCAAAAGTAAAAATAAGGTAAGTTAACTTATTTTATCCTTGCGCATATTTGAAGGCCTAAAATACAGTCCAAGGCCTTGAAAATTAGGCAGAATCTAGGATGTTACTGCTTGTAAATAACTAAAATTCAAGGAGTTGAATTTTCATGTCAACATCTTAAGTAGTGATAATATTTGAATTATTGATAAACATAGGCGATGTTACTTTGCATTATCAACTACCTATTTTTGGCATTTTGATTTCAAAATTTTGAAGTTTAATTTACTTAACTATCTTTGGAATGTGTGCATGATTAATATTCCATCATATTCTATGTTATTATGATATGTAATTATTTTATGTTTAGATGATATCTTGTATGTGATCTTTTTTTGGGCCCATAATTGCTATGATCTCTAACATTTACATACATTATATTACTTATTTTTATAAGGGAAGAATTCTATTACTTGATTAATCTGCTATAACTTTGATTTATTCTTGAAGGGGGGAATAGTTGTATTAATGCCCTTGTGTGCATCTATGTGTTTCTCATGAGAATATTAAGTTAATGTGTGATGGCATATGTGATTAACCTTGATATTATTATTTCCTCTATATCATTTTATGAGTGCTATATTGAGGGGGAGCACCTCTATATGCCATTAAGGTGTCAAGGGGAAGCTATACATATGTGTCAATTTGTTATTTGCATGTGTCGTAGAAAAGGAAATGAGTTATTTTGTGTATTTCAATTGCTTATATTTTATATATCATAGCATCTCTTGCCAAGTCTATGTATAATCTTGATTATTTATTCCTTGAGGGGGAGTTAGTTTAATTTGGGATATGATCTTAAAATGCTACTATGGCTATATGCTTTATTTGATATTGAATTTTTCCATAAATTAAGAGGGAATCCTCCTTCCAAGTACTAATGCTCTTATTAGGTAAGTTTAAAGGTACTAAGTGCAAGCATTGTATATTAAACATGCATTTGGATTTCTCTTTCCTATATAACCTTTTTGATGAAATACAAAAAGGGGGTGTTCGTGCTAAAAATATGCTATTTTTGTGATATCTTTATACCAGATTTATGCTCGAAATAATTGTTATTTTTAGATTTTTATTTGGTTTTATTTTATTTTGTAGGTATTTAATAATTTCGAAAAAAGGCGGGAAAAGGATGAAAAAATGCCGAAAACGAAGCATTGGGCCAGAATAACTCAAACCTGACCCAAAATCATTAGTCCGTTTTCTTTTATAGCCTTAAAAAAAGGGAAAAACACCTAAATCTACCTAGCCCATCACGTGTTGTGCACGTGCTCCTTCCCCCCTTCTAATCCTCTCACTTTCTCTGTCTTCGACCAAACCCCAGAAACTCGACCCCCCTCCCCATTTCAGTTCGTTCTCTCTCTCTAACTCATCTCACTCCCACTAGCTTCTTCTTCAACTCCACAACACATCATCACCATCATCTCCATCCACCTCCACCATCTCCGAGCACCAGGGAGCACTGAATCACCACCAGTGACCTATGTAGCATGTCAGCGCATCATCATCTTCATCGTCCATGCGTTTCCAGATCGATGGTCGAGATTGAAGGCTCAGAGTATAAATGGAGGTTGCGGCACCTGAGGTAGATTTTTAGCTAGGGTTTTAGTTCTAAGTTTTTAGGTTTTCATTATGGGTTTGTGTTTAATCCGAAATTTTAGAAATCTGGAGTTTGTTCTGTTTTCAAGTTTGTGATTTGAATTTGTAATAGCCATTTTCAGGCTGAATTTGGGGTTTGATTTGTGGATATTTCATTTATAAGATTTGTTTTTGGTATCTTGCAATTTTAGGTTTTGTTTTAGGGTTCTAGGTTTGATTTCTCTGTTTCGATTTAGATTTCGTTTCTAGCTTGCAATTTTCATGTACTTGGAGCTTAATTTGAGCTTCTAATGGACTTTTATTGGGACGTTTGAATTCCTCTGCTCTTATTTCGATACTGCTGAAGCAAGGATGAATGTGAATCCGCCATTGTTAATGAGTTTTGAAGCTCGTTTATCATGGTTCTCATGCAAGTGATGAAGACTGATGGATGGAGTTGCTTGGTCTCACAGATAGTGAGCTTCTGATTCTTCCTCTTCTCTTATTTGCTACTCTCTACTTATTCAGGTTATATTATGTTATCTCCCCCACTTGCTCTGTTTTGGGACACCCAATTTTTCCCCTCCCCTGTTTTCTCTAATTGCTGGGTACTGCTTTGATGAACTTAGAACCTCCATTAATGGAGGTTGCCATAGCTAAACTGATTTCTGAGCCCTTGATTTTTTGTGTTCAGGGAGTTGTGGCAAGAAGTGAGCTTAGGTCTCAGTCTTATTTCCCTGTCCCCTGCCTACCTGCTTAGTTCATCCTGCCTTTTCTGCTTGTCTTTGTCGTTTATTTCTCTGTTTTAATGTTGTAGATCTAATTTGGGTTGTTCTAGTGTTGGATTGATTTTCATCTGATTAGAGTTGATTTTATTAGATGTTAGGCCATGGTAGGGAAACTTTAGGCTATTCATTGACTTCAAATTAATCTTGATTGCTTTTGTAGATATAGCTATATTTTCATTAACTTGTCAAATTGGATAGTTAGATTGATTTAATATTAAGTGACCTTAATCTCTTTCATTGTTCCTGCGAAGATGGCCCTCAAGTACTACGACAATAGTCGGATACTTGCGGTATTTTGTTTTACACTTAAATTTATCGTACAGGTTTTTGGTGCCGTTGTCGGGTATGACGGCTTGAGATTTGGGTTACATTTTTCTTTTTCTTTGTTGCTTTCCTATTAGTTGCACATGGTTCACCTTGCTTTCTTGATTTCATTATTTAGTATTGCTTAACTTAGTTCATTTCTTAAAAAATTTCCAGAATCCGAAAAAAGTTAGAAAAGCCTGAAATTGAAAAAAAAAATAGAAAAACTTGAAAACCCCTAAGAATTGAAAAACTTTAAAAACTTTAAAAACTTCAAATGCCAGTTTTCCATTTCTCGTAATATGGCATGAACCTTTTTGGAGCTATTTATCGCTACTTAATGATTATCGTGCTCACTTGAATCAACATTTTGAGAAATGAAAAATTTGTGAGGTCATTACTGTGAATCTAAATGCTAAATCTTGGGGTTATATTGAGTCTATTTGTCCTGGCGGTGTCCTAGGATTATCATCTAAAACTCAAGATGAGGTTTGGGATTTCTTTGAAAAACTAGCTTGAGATACTTATGAGTTTGAACAAGATAGAAATAATTTTGGTTACCAAACTCATAGTGAGTCTGTTTTTCCTGTTAGTCCTTGCCCACAGGATCCCTTTATAGATTCACATGACCCATCTCACTCTTGTTTGCCTTCTTTTTTGTGTAATTATTGTGAGTTGTTTGATCATGCTGCCTGTCATTGCCCTTATCGTGCCCATGTGGATGCTACATGTGCAAGTATTGAAAGGAAGATTAATGAATTGACTGATCAAATGATAGAGATAATGAAAAGGAGAATTGCTAAATATTCTCAATGTTTTAATCAAAGTAGGGATAATTGTAGTCACCCTAACTCTAGTTTAGGATCTCCTAAACCTACAGTTAGTCTTAATGATGATTTTGATCCCTCTTGTCAATCTAGGCCCCACTTGAATGAAAACATGCCTTTGCATAATCCAGAACAAGAGAGTGACCTCCCTACGTCTCTATCACCAGACCTTGCATCCCTTACTAGCTCACCCAAGGATGAAACTGAAAATGTCCTAGCTTATGCTGACCCGCCCGGCCCTTTTGTTCACTCTCGTGAATTTAAGGTGGGTGACGACCTTGAGATCCTTGGTGGGTTAGATATGAGCACCGCAACTGAAGTTAAGCCTTATGACTTAGATGATTTGAAAGATATTTCACAGGAGTTATGCGATAAGGTAATTGAACCCACTGTTTTGGACTTTGACGATGATATTCTTTCTATAAAAAATAAATCTCTTTCATGTGGGTTTGATGTCAATGTAAGTTTGGATGTAGATCTCTGTGCTGAATATGAATCATTTTCTTTTGATCATGTCCAAGCTGACCTCCTTTTTGAATATTGCAAGTCTGAAACTGTCGAGTCTAATAATGTTGTCATTAAGAATTTTGATTTCAACCAGATTCTCGTGCTTTTTATATTACAAGACTTGTGAACTTTACACTCACTATTTTGCCTAGACTGCTCGTTCATGTCGATATAATTTCTAGGCCAATGACCTCAGTACTGGCTCGTTCTGATTATGTTTATTTCCTTTTTGATTGGGTTCAACTATTTGATAAGTTGAAGTATGCCCTTACCAATGCTTTATTGACTAGGTGGATGTACTGTTTCTGCCTCCAACTCATTGCTTTTCATTGTTTCTATATTATTGAGAGTTGGGCTTCTTTGTTTGACAAGTTGCTACGTGCTTTAATGAGTTTTGATTTGAGTAGTACTTTTTAGCTTAATCTGGAGTGGCTGATGCTCTAAAGACCTCTACCTAAGCAGATTTCTGGAGGTATAGTTTAGGTGTACTTTTGCACCTGACCTGGTATGATCATTCTAACTTTTCTCTTTTATTCTTTTTGCACATAGTTGTAAATATTTAGGACTGTAATTGTATGAGTGATCGATCTCGAGGAGCAATTTGGGATTTGTTGAGCCGTGTTGGCTATGATCACCCTTAGTTGTGCTATGGTTTTGTGGATATTTGTTAGTTGTGGGTATCTAGGATTGTTCTGGTGTATGTTTTAGTTCCGTTGTTTTGTTTCCTTTGTTTTGCGTTTGTTTTTTTTTTTTCAGTTTAGCAAGTTTAGGTTTTTCTTTGGTTTAGTTTTTGTTTAATAGTTTCTTTTTGTTCTCTTTTTGGTGTTTTAGTGACTTTGTTTTGGTCTTCCATTTTGTTTTTCTTTTCTTTTGTCTTTTGTCTTGATTTATGTTTATTTTGGTTTAGTTTAGGATTTAGTAGGTCCTTGGTTTTGGTTTTGGTTTTGTGTTTATTTTAGTGAGTATGCATGTTTGGGTCTAGTTTTGATTTGATTTGTTTTGTTTTTTTAGCTTGGTTTGGTTTTGCTTACTTGGTTGATTGTGATTTTGGTGATTTTGATTTGATTTCTAGTTTCATGTTTGCCTTGGCTTTCTTTTATGATTTTGATTATGATTTTTGTGATTTCTAGTTAGGTTTTGGTTTATTTTGGTGATTTTTGTGATTTTGATTATTTCTTTTGGCAATTTTTGCTTCTGTTTTGGAAGAAGATACTGGCGTTTGTGTTTTGGTTTTGTTTTTGATTTTCATCATGTCCTAGTTTATATCTATTTGTGGTTTCATGTGGTTTTACGGTTGTATAGCTAATGTGATTGCTTTTTAGCGCCTTAGTTCTCACAATGAGGACATTGTGAAGTTTTGGTGTGGGGTGAGGTTCCCATTTGTATATATTTTTCGTAAATTTGAAAAAAGTTTTGTTTTTCTTTTGGGAATTTGTGTGCTTTCTTAGGCGGTTGAGACCCCATGTGCTGGATTATTGAGTTATACGTAAATAGAGTTTACATGATGATATGTCTAGTTGAGGATGTAGACACGATTTTTCATAATAACCTCGTATCGTATGAGTGATTTTCTGCGACCTTGCTCACCTTATCCTCAATTCTTAGGGTCTTGTTGTGAAGATGG